>JAMXBD010002711.1:0-169038 GCA_024138025.1 Combretum micranthum | reverse complement strand
TTCAACACAGGTTACTCGGGAGAAAACTCCTATGGTTTCCACTGCCTCCACTATGGAATAATTTGGGAGGTGGCCTTATGGCTCCAACAATCTCCATCGGTAACCTACCATTCAACAATCACCATAATGCTAATAATTGCAAGGATGTCCTCTTTGGCTTTTTTTTTAATAAATATCCCCTCTAACTTTGAATATCTTGATAAGGGCATGTTATCATACCAAATTGACAATTCTCTTATTTTATTATTGTTTTTTTATCTCTTACATTGAGTGATATTAACTTGAGCATCGAAGTGATCACACTAGACAGCCTTCTACTGCCCTGAAGGTATTTTATTTTGCAAATCCTACTCCAAAGGTCCACAATCAAGTCAAACCATTTAGAAGTCCCTTACTAGATTTGAACTAATGATAATATGTATCCAAAATTTTTAGTTTTTATTGGTGAAATCATTCATCCTTATCATTTATATGTTAAAATAATTATATATAATAATTATTAAATTAATTATAAAATTAAAGTAATAAAATTTTGATTATCGGATAAAAAAAATAATCATACTAACGGAACTATACAAAATTGTAAATAGCATCTTATTAGGCCATGTTGATTGTTGACCTATTAATTAGAAAAAAAGAAAGGGTGGGCTCTTAAATACGGCCGTTCAGTTACGACCCCTTGCATTCCATTCCAACCCTCTTAACAATACCTCTTTAATTTTTCCATTCCAACCCCATTTCTTTACAATTATTTTCAAATCAACCCCACACTTTTATGCAACTATCCAATTGTAGCCTCCTATATATAGCAACCGTATTATGGTTTTTTTCCATATCAAGGCCCTTACTTGTAAACACACCCTCCCACTACTGAAAATCAGCCCTAGGTCCATTAGGGTTTTCTCTCTTCCTTGTAAAGTTCGAAGCTTTGCTTAGTTCTTAAAAACCCCAAAAGCCCACCTTCCTCCCTCTTCGTCTCTCTGGTTTTTCTCTCACTAAAACCATACCGCCCATGAGAAAAATTTGAAATTATTAAAAAAAAATATTAAAGTTTTTACCTTTTTTAATTTTTTTAAAACCCGAGCTTGGGGTTTTTCGTGGTTTTGGGTTCAGTATATATAGATGTAAGTGTTGAATAACCCACTCTTTTTTTTTTTTTTTTCTTTCTGGGCTTCCTGGGCTTTTTGGATTTATGGAGATTTTGGATGTTTGGATAGTTTGGTATGAGGGTTTACGTTGTCTTACGTTGTTTTATTGTTTGTTTTGTGAGATCTGGGTTTTTGTGTTTTCTTGATGTGTTGACTGATTTAGGTTTATGGTTTGTTTGCTCAATGATTCTCTCTCCCTCTCCCTCTCCCTCTCTCTATGTATGTTTTGTTATCGAAAATTTGGTTTAATGTTTGTGTACCCTTTTAGTTTTCGATGCGAGGAGTTGAAGATTTTGATTATACATAGTCGTTCTTGAGTTTTAGTAGGATTGAATTTCATATTATGAGTAGTGTAAGTTTATCCTTTTCTCTCCTTGTTCGAGGATATCCCTGGCCGATTGAGATATGTATAGGGCATGTTTTATGTGTAGAGATAATTGGTCATCCTCGAGTTTCGGTGGTATCAAATTTCATGTTTTGATTGGTGTGATATAATCCATTGCTGTCTATGTTAGAGGATTGTCTCGGGCTCATGTGTTGGAATTGCCCACTTTTGACACACTCGTGCTACTTTGTCGCATCTTTTAAAATCCGTATAAGATATGTTCATGAATATATGCAATCTCATTTGTAAGAGTTAGAGGTATATATGGCTTATATGTAAATTTAAGGGGAGCTCTTATCAATCGTGTATCTCTTAAGATAAAAGAATCTTAGATAATGTCTAGGTTTTATTTTCATTGATTTAACTTGGTCATAATTTAATTATCGTATTGTCTTTTAGATGTTATTGAGCTGGTTATTATAATTCTGAGTGGACAGTTCATTGGTTTAGGACCGGGCAGTTATTTCTGGGTTTTCGGTGATTACCATGTTTGGCTGAGCTGTAGTATGCATTACTTATTTGCAGAAGAGAATTTCTTTTTCTTTTTCTTTTTTTTTTCTGGCACGCTAACTATAAGAAAGAGGTCAGGAACACCAATTACAAAAATTATCATATAGCAAACGCTGCAAACCCAACTAGTGGAGTAAGGTTTAGTTTGAAAAGATCACTTCTAGCTCCATAGGTGCTGTTTCACTATGACATGAAAAGAATGCACATGAATAGTGTGACCATTTGATAGGGTTCCAATTATGGTTTTACATCCACCCGTAGATCAATAAAGTGTTATATGATAAATTATTTCAAAAAAGTGCTGTATTCATATGTTCGCTGGATGATATAATGATTAATTGTATGAAGCCACTACTTTCTAAAACTCTAAAGTTGGTCTTTTCTCATTTTTATTTTTTTGATCACTGCAGGGATACATCTACATCCATAGAGACACTCCAAACAGTCGAAGCGCCTTCATCCACAGAGGCACCTCTGCATATGGAAGGGCTTGTATCTGTGGAGGCACCTCAGCTGAAAGAGGCACCGCCGTCTGTGGATGCGCCTCAGCAGATGGAGGCATCTCAGCCCTTGGATGTGGATCAGCAAATGGCAGCATCTCAGTCCTTGGATACGCCTCAGCAGACGGAGGCACCTCAATCCTTGGATATGCCTCAGCAAACAGAGGCACCATCTCAGCCCTTGGGTACCCCTCAGCAGATGGAGGCAACTCAGCCCTTGGATATGCCTCAGCAGACACAGGTATTTGGCTGACTTGGACTCTATATCTTATTCTGTGCTTATGTACCACATTCCCACTTTGTGATATCTGTCTACTTGTGTTCCACTTTCCCATCTCAGCCCTTGGATACGCCTCAGACTACACCTCAGCAGACAGAGGCACCTCAGCCTGTGAATGTTGAGCAGATAGAAGCCACTCAGCCCTTGGACATACCTCAACAGATGGAGGCAACTCAGCCGGTGGATACGGAGCAGATGAAAGCAACTCAGCCTGTGGATACATCCCAGAAGGTGGAGGCACCGCAGCCCATGGATGTACCACAGCATATGGAGCCCATTCAGACCTCAGAGGGTTCTCAAGCTACTGAGGCCCCTCAGCCTATGGGGATACCTCATCCCATAGAGCCAACTCAGCATGTAGAGACCCCTCAGCTGGTAGAGGCATCTCAAGTTGCAGGCATACCACAGCAGGTGGAGACGTCTCAACCCATGGAAGCCACTCAACCTTTAGATGCATCACAGCGGACAGAAGCACCACAGTACATGGAAGCAGCTCATCCTGCAAGGGGGATGCATTACATGGAGGCACCTCATACTGCGGAGGCTCCCCAAGCAATGGAGGCATCACAGGCAATGGATGCATCTCACTCCATGGAGCAACCACTCTCTGTTGAGCACCCACAGTCCATGGAGGCATTGCAGTCAATTGAAGCACCGCAGCCAATGGAGACAGATATGGCAATTGTCCCTGTGTCTATGGAGATGGATACTGCCATTGTCCCTGCTACGCCTACCACCCCAATTGACAACAATGAGCTAGCTAACTCGGAATCACAGCCAAACAAGCGTAGAAGAAAGAAGTCAATAGTTTGGGAACATTTCACCGTGCAAACTATTGCACCGGGACGGACCAGGGCTTACTGCAAGCAGTGCAACAAATCATTTGCTTATATAACCGACTCAAAATTAGCAGGGACGAGCCATTTAAAACGGCATATTGCCTTAGGTATCTGTCCTGTGAGCCGCCAGCGAAACCAGAATAGCATGATTATAAGTCCTGGCTCCAAGACTGCTAATCATGGAAGTGCTACAGATCCACCAAAAAGACGTTACAGACCTACTGCTGCTGCAGCAGCTGGTATTCCTTTTGATCAGGAGCGTTGCAGCCAGGAGATTGCAAGAATGATCATTTTGCATGACTATCCTCTTAACATTGTGGAGCATCCTGGATTTACTGATTTTGTGAGGACTCTCCACCCAAACTATAACATGGTGAGCTTCAATACTGTTCAAGGTGATTGTGTAGCTCTATACCTCAAGGAAAACAGAAGCTCCTGAGTCTTTTACATAGCATTCCAAGTCGGGTCAGTCTAACTTTGGATCTTTGGTTGTCAGACAACTCTTTAGGCTATGTTTTCATTACTGGTAACTTCATGGACAGTGATTGGAAGCTGCACCGCCATGTTCTAAATGTTATCATGGTTCCTTTTCCTGATTCTGACCATGCTTTCAACCAAGCTGTGGTGGCTTGCTTATCTGACTGGGCCCTTGAGAACAGGCTACTTACAGTGGCTATTGATGAATCTTTCATCACTGAAAATGTAATGGGAAATCTGAGAGGTCTTCTTTCCTCAAGGAATCCTCATATTTTCAATGGTCAGTTACTCATGGGGTGTTGCTATGCCAGGGTTCTAAGTCAGCTTGCTCAGGATGCTCTTGGGTCGCTGGCAGGAACTATTGGGAAAATCCGTGATAGTGTAAAGTACGTGAAAACTTCAGAAGCCCATGAAGAGAAGTTCAATGAGCTGAAACATCAGCTTCAAGTCCCGAGCATCAAGGATCTTGTCATTGATGATCACAGTAGATGGAATACGACTTACCAGATGCTTGTAGCTGCTTGTGAGCTAAAGGAAGTATTTGCTTGCTTTGATGCTTCTGATCCCGACTACAAGTTAACTCCATCAATGGAGGAATGGAAACAGGTGGAGATTTTATGCTCGTACTTGAAGATTCTCTTTGAAGCGGCAGATATTTTAACAGCCCCCACGTACCCAACTGCCAATACCTTCTTCCATGAGGCATCGAAGATTCAAATAGAGCTCACTCATGCTGCCATGAGCCAAGACCCGTTCATCAGCAATCTGATGAGACCTTTGCAAGACAGGTTCGACAGATATTGGAGGAACTGCTGCCTTATATTAGCTGCTGCAGTTGTGATGGATCCGAGATTCAAGATGAAGCTGGTGGAGTTTAGTTTCACAAGAATTTTTGGTGAAGATGCCGAAACTTGGATAAGGATTGCCGATGACAGTATTCACGATCTTTATCTCGAGTATCTTACACCTATGCTTCCTCTTCCAGCAACAGCTCCTATGGAGAATGGGACTGAAGGCATGATTAAAACTGAGATGCCCGATCAGGGGATGCATCATGGGGGGGTTCCTCACGAAGAGCTGCCACATGATGGAACGCTTATCTCTTTCGGTGATGGGCTTTCAGATTTTGATGTCTACATCTCCGAGATAACAAGCAGCCAGCAAACAAAGTCCGAGTTAGATCAGTATCTGGATGAGTCTCTCCTGCCCCGTGTGCAAGACTTCGACGTTCTGGGCTGGTGGAAACTAAACAAGCTAAAATACCCCACTCTAGCCAGGATGGCTGCTGATGTTCTGTCTATCCCTGTTTCAACAGTTCCGTCCGATTCCGTCTTCGACACACAAACCAGGAAGATAGATAGCTACAGGAGTTCCCTGCGCCCGGTAACACTAGAGGCGCTTATATGTGCGAAGGATTGGCTGCAACATGGATCACCTGAGATCTCCAACATGAGTGTGAAGGCAGAACACTAGGATTTTACCTTTGTCATGTTTTTCATAGTTTAGTTTTATCATTTGCTTAAAAGGTTGTTTGGTTAGAGTTAGGTTTCTGTTAAATCTGTTGGTAGGTGCATATCTAGATTCCATTTTTTTTTTTTTTAATATTCTCTCCTCTCTTGTGCCTTAAATCCATGAAACTGCTACAGATTAATGAATCTATCAACCTATTCTATTGCTGTCCAGATTTTTCGTCTCTGGAGCTTGGGCAGAATGGCTTTGTTGTTGAAGAAGCGATTGTATGAAAAATTGAAGGTGTATATATATATATGTATATATCGTCTTTTTAACAAGTATTCGGGATATCTGTTAATATATATATATATATATATTTTTTTTCATTAACGTTGGTTGACTAAAGGGCGATCGGACTGTGGAAAGTAATAGTAAATTAGTAATTCCGCAATGTTACAATTAAGATATTTTTAAGAGAAAAAGATGTTTTTCATTAGGAAAAAAAAAAATATCTCTTTTGTGAAGGATAAGGATAGAGTTTGCTTATTTATTTCAAATTACGTGGAATAGATTTTTTTTAAATTCTCTTCTATCTAAATAAGAAAATAATTATTTCGTAGTAATAAATGATAGAATATTAATTGTATTTTTATTAACCAAATGCAATGTTGTGATAATCTATGTAAAAAAATTTAATGATCCAACTTTAAAGCTAATTTTTGTACAAGAGTATTTGATAACAATTGAATAAAGCAAATATATCCTTTTAATATTAGTTAAGTTTGGTGATTACTATTATTCTTTATTGTTTTTATAATATCAATATGATTAATTACAACTTAATTTAGGGCAAATAATTATATTATTACTTTTTTTTAATAATATACTTCCATGTTGTTTGTATATTGTGGATACAACCATTTGTAACTTAGTTTGTTCAATTGGTCATCGATATCGGTTTTTGACCCAAAATGGGTCCTCTCATTTTAATTTCGTCGGAAATGGGGTTTGGGGGAAAAATATTCCGGGCGGGGGTCGGTGGAGGCGCTGTCTCCGACAGCGCCTATGGGGGAAGGGGAAGGCGCCGTTTCAAACGGCGCCTTTGAAGACCGGGTACGGGGCGTAGGCGCCGTTTGCAACGGCGCCCTTAGGGCAAATGGAAGGCGCCGTTTATAACGGCGCCTTTAGGCTATAAATAGCCCCTGCACGAACCCCAGCCCCATTTCTCCTTCTCCTCTCTTCCTCTCTTCCTCTTCTCTCTTCCTCTCTTCCTCTCATTCTCTCCTCCGTCGGTAGGCTTCCACTCCTCCACCAAATCTCCATTTCAGGCCGATTTTTACGCAAATTAAGCTCTCCAATCCCAGGTAAGTTCATAATTTATCAATGTAATGTAATTTTTTCACAATTTCGGTGTTAAAATCATGAAAAATGGACTTGTATGTGGTTGAGGAATTTTGTCAGATCTGGATGTTTTAGCGAATGTTTCTGAGTTATGAAGTGTTGTAAGAGTAGTATATAGTGTATAGGTGAAATTTGCGGAATTGCATTGCTGATCTAGGAGTTTTCATGGAGAATTTTTCATGCATATAAGGTGTTCGATGAAATGCTTCATAGTTTAAGTTGAGGATTAATGTTTACATGAAATGAGTGATGAGGAATGTGATTATACCGAGTTTGTTTGTTTTGAGTGTAATTTTTTCACAATTTCGGTGTTAAAATATGAAAAATGGACTTGTATGTGGTTGAGGAATTTTGTCAGATCTGGATGTTTTAGCGAATGTTTCTGAGTTATGAAGTGTTGTAGAGAGTAGTATATAGTGTATATGTGAAATTTGCGGAATTGCATTGGCTGATCTAGGGAGTTTTCATGGAGAATTTTTTCATGCATATAAGGTGTTCGATGAAATGCTTCAATAGCTTAAGTTGAGGATTATGATGTTTACATGAACATGAGTGATAAGGAATGTGATTATACGTGAGTTTGTTTGTTTTGAGTGAATGATGTAGATCGGTAAAGTTGTGTAGGAGTAGTGTATGCGAATGATTAAAAGTGGTGTAGGAGTAGTGATGGGAAGTGGTTTTGAGTGGTGAAGTGGTGTAAAAGATATCGGTTTGTGACTCATGTTGTTGAATTAAAATGTGAGTGAATGCTGTTTGAAGTGTTGTGTTAACATTTTAGTTTGCTGTGGATAGGTTTTGGAATGGCTAATTATGTAAGGTTCATTGTTTATGCTCATGGCAACATAGTGGATGGAAATTATGGGCCACAATATGACAGGCCGCCCATGGGAAGGTGAAGGTTAGGGTGAATGCCAACTTCGAAAATTTTAAGGCAATCATTTGTGGCAAGATAGGTGTGGATTGTAATCATAGTGATGTGGAGATAATACACAGACACGCACATTATATGAGTCATGGGGTTGTGTATATGTTGATGCCAATTGCAGATGATGACAGTTTTGAGGATCTGATTTCGCTTGCTGTTGAGTTGGGTGCTAGGCTAATTCAGGAAATATTTGTGAAGATCACTGATCGAGCTGCGACTCATGAAAATGTAGCTCATGCTCCATATGAGTTGAATGAACAACATGGTGACATGTTTGGTGGGCAGCAGTTTCAATTGCAGCTTGGTTCGTCTTCGAATATTCGCTCACAGAATGAAGGAGCTGTGCCAGCTTCGCCCATGCATTGTGAACAATATGAACCCATGCCATTTGATGAGACACTGTCAGAATTTGAGAATAGAGTAGCACAGGAAGTGGCACCAGTGTTTGCTACCGGGATAGAAGATGATCACTCTGATGGTGGTTTTAATGTGGATGAAAATGGGGATACAATCGAAGATGAGGTAGACGAGGAGGATGACAATACAGTAGGAGAAGAAGTTCAAAGGGGAAACGTTGCAGGTGTTGCTGGCCCACATAGTTCACTGCCACGAGATTCAATGTCAAGTCAAGCTTCGGTAAGAGACTCAATTCCCTATTTCAATGTAGGTGGAGGCGGTGATGGCTATGTGACATTTGAAGATGAAATGGATGCTATGTCTGCAAATATTTGTGATAGCCAAGAATTAGTGAAGGGGATGATGTTCAAGACAAAGAATGATCTAATTGAGACTGTGAAAGCTGCTCACATTAGAACACACTGCAACTTCCGAGTTGATGAGTCCAAGAAAAATCTATGGATTGCTCATTGCAGTAAAAGTGATCAAGGTTGTCCGTGGCGGATACGAGCTTGTTTGAAAAAACTAGAAGGACTTTTTGTAATCACCAAGCTTGATGGTCCCCATTCTTGCACTAATCCGTTACTTGGACAGGACCATTCACAGATAGACTCGAATATCCTAGCTCGAGAGTTTATCAGTTTTGTCCGGAAAAATCCAGATTGCAAAGCAAAGGAGCTCGAGTCTCATTGTTTGGCGGTATATGGGTATATGGTTTCTCGTAGAAGGATTTGGGAAGGAAAGAAAAAAGCAATTGCTATGGTTTATGGTGACTGGGTCAAATCTTACAATGAACTTCCAAAGCTTTTCAATGCAATCAAGTCAAGTAATCCGGGGTCGATAGTAGAGTGGGGGTGGACAAGATCACCTATACCCGAGGAGGCGCATTTTAAGTGGGTTTTCTGGAGCTTTGGTCCTTCGTTGAGGCCTTTAAGCATTGCAGGCCTGTTATTAGTGTTGATGGTACGTTTCTATACGGCAAATACAAGCATGTGTTACTCGTGGCATGTGGTGTAGATGGAGACAATCACATCTTACCATTAGCGTTCTGTCTGGCTCCATCTGAGTCTAAAGAAGCATGGTCATGGTTTTTGAGGAAGTTGAAACGAGGGGTTATAGGACACAGGGGAGAAGAGACTGTATGCATCATCTCAGACAGGGGGGCTGGTATTATTGGGGCTGTTGCGGATGAATCAAATGGGTGGCAACCTCCCTTTGCGGTGCATCGATTTTGCGTACGGCATATTGCCAGCAATTTCAACAAAGTTTATAAGAATCAAAGGTGCAAAAACTTAGTGACATATGCTGCATTTCAGGCTCAGGCGCGAAAATTCGAGAAGTCTATGGAGCTTGTGAAGAATATTGATGAAGAAGCAGTAGAGTGGTTCAATCAAGTACAATCAAATGGAGATATGATCCTACCCAAGGAGTCTTGGACCTAGCATTTGATGGATGTTACCGTTTTGGGTACATGACTACAACATGTCAGAAACATACAATTCTGTCATCAAGGGAGCTAGAGGATTACCTGTATGTGGGCTGGTGAAAAAAATCTTTTACAACTGTGTCATGTATTGGGAAGAAAGACTGTCTGCAGCGAGGAATGCCATTATGAGCGGCGAGGTTTTCACATCTATGCGAAGAAGAAGATAGATTTATGGGCTTCACGGGCTACTTCACATCAAGTAACTCGATTTAATAGAGGTACTGGATTGTTCGAGGTACGTACGGGTACTCGCCGGGAGAAAGGTCGCTTGAACGTGGTGGTAGAACACATAAGGTTGACTTTTCGCAACTTTCATGCACATGCAACAAATGGCAAATATACCGACTGCCATGTTCCCATGTAATGGCAGCTGCAGGATTTGCTAATGTGGATTGGACTTCCTTGTCGGCCCATGGTATAGGTGGACGAATGAAGTGCAATGTTATGAATCTCATTTCTATCCAATTGGAGATGAACTCGATGGCCATCCCCAGCCAACTTCCCTTGCCTTATTCCTGATCCCGCGAGTGCAAGGGGAAAAGGAAAACCTAGGTCAAAGCGATATACAATGGAAATGGATTGGAGAGAACGGCCCGATAGAGTAACCTGTGGCCTATGTAGACGGGATGGTCACAATAGGAGGAGTTGTCCAGACAGAGTAGGACAAAGTTCGTCAAGGTTTGGTGATATCGTGGTTTGAATTTGTCGAATGTTGTTTCATTTTCGATTATGTAGTTATCATATTTTAATCACATTTTCTCATTTCATGTAATCTCACTTCCTTCTTACATGCAGGGTAGATGGAGCCAGGCCCCATTGATGATTCAGTACTTTCCCAGCAGGGCAGACATCGTTCCTCAGCTGTTTGGTTAGATGAGGTACCAAATCACATACTGCACTTCCATTTTAAGCTTTGTGGATTACAATATAAACATGGGTAATAACGTTTCATTTATTCTTCCAGGCATCCGCTACAGCGCTCCTTGTTAGGCGTAGGGAACCGACCTCCAGGCACGACCAGGTTGGACGCCCTATAGACGAGCGTATATTGCCTTATTGGAGCAGGCTGGATTCATTGGTCTTGCACGTCTCCCCTATATTCAGCTTGATTGGCATCTCATTTCTGCATTGGTGGAGAGATGGCGTCCAGAGACTCACACCTTCCACTTGCCCATGGGGAGATGACCATCACGTTACAGGATGTGGAGGTCCAGTTAGGACTGCCAGTACATGGTTTACCAGTAGTTGGTAGCACATCATTGCTACCGGGTGGCAGTCAGAGTGCATGAGGCTATTAGGGGCTTACCCACAGGGTGGTACTTCTCGTGGAGGTCGCTAAGCCTTACTTGGCTACGGTCACATTTTGCACATTTACCGGATGATGCACCGGAGGAGCAGATCATCAGGCATGCTCGTGCTTACATGCAGCTATGGGTGGGTGTATATTTGCAGATAAATCTGGTTCACTAGTACACTCTATGTTCCTGCCATTGTTAGAGGACTTCGCTCAGGCGGGCCAGTACAGCTGGGGTAGTGCTTGCCTTAGCTGGTTATATCGTCAGCTTTGTCGTGCTTCTCTCGAGGGTGTGGAGCAGATTGGTGGAGCGCTTGTGCTATTGCAGGTGTGGGCATGGGATCGATTCCCTGTTATAGCACCTCGAGCACGTTTTGGTCCACCGTTGCATGCTGCAGCGCCCCTTGCTGCACGATGGTCGATCATCCGGGACACTACTCGTCACCCATCTCACGTCATCTCAGCTTATAGGGAGGCGTTTGACATGATAGGGTCGAACAGGTATAAATCCTTTCACATTCACCCAAAAACTTACATAAGTATTATTGTTTCTTTGTGTAACGAGTTTTGTTTTATGGCACAGATTGTTTGGCTCCCTTACACAGATGACATCCTCCATAGACTTCCACCATACTGTCGTCAGGGTATGGATGTCTGGACAGCCCGGGTCCCCCTCATTTGCTTTTCATACATCGAGTGGTATTTCCCAGATCGTGTCATTCGACAGTTTGGGGGTTACCAGACAGTTCCAACTGGATGTAACACGGATAGGGACCTGCATAAGATAGATTTGGGGGGCGGGTCGACACTAATTGGATTGTTCATCACGCTGTGTATCATGAAATGTGGAATGAGAGACATGATCGCCTGGTCGATGTTGACCTTCCATTCGGGGTCGACCCTGAGTACTTGCGTTGGTTTAGACGTGTCACCAGGAGATATATTAGCCATACTGGTGCTATGGTCGGTGGTTTGGTGAGACATAGATATTATATTTCATTTCTCATATATAAAGATATGCAATTGCGAATCTTACTTCCTCCATTATTGCAGGCCGATCGATTTAGGCGGATCAGGATGACTTCTGATATAGCAGAAGCTCATTCCATTGCAGATGAGGCCATACAGACTGTAGATGAGCATGGTGTTATCGACCATCTTTATCCTGAGTCTCGGTACACCGCACCTACCGAGGTTGAAGCTGCTGCAGAGGATGACGTGAGCATGATCAGCAGCAGTACCAGACTGTTCGTCATGCTCCATCACTAGCTCGATCCACATCTACAGTTGTCAGGGGACGCCATAGCACCTCATCATTGCCTTCCTACCATACTCCGTACAGCGAGGTTGGCTCTTCATCTCATCAGCCTCCACCACCGCCGCAGAAGAGGCGTCCAGTACCTCCACCTGATGATGCCGATATGGGTGAGGGAGTTACGCAGTTATCACAGCACAGGAGATCCATCCATGCCTCCCCTGTCCCTCCACCAGATTTCAGTGCATCACCTACTGAGGAGGCTGATCCTCCTGAGCCAGTACCTGCACAGCGTGGTGCACGATCCATATTGTCTAGGATCTCTAGGAGCGTACGGAGGCCCCCTAGGAGGAGATAGCGTTATATTTTCGTACTTTCTACTTGCTTTTCATTTAAACTATTATACTCATATGTATTTATGGCATGTAATTATATTTTCGTTATCTTAGTTTTGTTCTCAATGAATGTTGCTTCTGCACGTTTGGGGTGTTGAACTAAGTTTGCAGGATCGAGCTGTTGGATGTATTGTTGTTGGTGTTACAGTTTCTGTGTTATGGGTGTTCCATTTATTTTTGTGGAGTCGGGGAGATAGTATTGGTGTAATTTTTGCAGGTTCAAAATCTTCGATTCATACTTTTTTTGTCTGTTTGCTGACATTAGTTGTATATTGGCTTGTTTTTGCAGGAGAAGGGGGAGCTGGGGGGGTGTGTCACTGAAGGCGCCGTTAGGAACGGCGCCTTCCCCCAACACTAAAGCGCCGTTGCCAACGGCGCCTCCCCCCAACACTAAAGGCGCCGTTTCAAACGGCGCCTTCTTCGCAATCCCGAAGGCGCCGTTCCAAACGGCGCCTTCACCAACCCCCATCTGGAATTATTTTCCAGTATGTCCCATTTCGGGACAAATTTTCGCAAACAGTCCCATTTTCGCCCAAAAACCCATCGATATCTTGAATATTTGCCAACTAGATATTTTAGGATTAAGGAAAAAAAATACTCATTTAAAAAAAAAATTACACAAATCTACCAAATGAAAAAATATATCAGAAATGGGTAAGTTGGTCTCGTCTCTTGAAGAGACAGCTCATAACTGATCGATCTCGTCTCTTCAAGAGACGATGTCAACTTACCTATTTTTGGGATTATTTGTATCTTAGTGTCATTTTTGTAATTATTTTTTAAAAAAATCAATATTATTTTCCTTTCCTAGATATTTCATTTTCTCTTAAAAGTTACCATATCTACGTTTCAACTTTGAAGTAGTAAAATGGCAAAAATAAAAATAAAAATAAATAAATAATTAAAAGAAAATAGAAAAAAAATTAAAATAACCAATTTAATATTTAATTAAACTATTAGGTAAATTATGTGGACTTTCTTGAAAATTTTAAAAATTATATGGACTTCCAAGTATATGGACTTCCCTTAGAAACTTTAAAAACTGCATAGATTTTCATTTTTTTTTTCAAAACCAACACTTACATCCCTTGAAAAAATGACTAGGATATGAATTTTACTTTGTTGGTATTAACGTGTCATTATATATATAATATGTTTAATGACAAATATTTTAAAATATTTTTATATTTTTTTGTTATAATTTTTACGGAATTTTTTATGGAAAATAATTAATTTAAAATTTTCTTTTTCTAGAATTGCACTTTAGCATGAAACAAATATATTAGAAAAGTTTTTTATTATGTTAAAGCACACCTCTAACATTGTTTTTACCAAAAAAGGTTTTTTTTTTTTTTTTTTTAAAATTAGAATTGCACTTTATATACTAGATTCAAAGGCTAAAAAATTAAAAAGGTTTTCATTCTTTAATATTTAAATTTTTAAATATTTTTTGAAATATTTATTAGTTAAACATATTATATGTAATGACACCCTAGAACCAAATAAACAAAAATTACATATTATCATTACATCAATAATTAGGAGTGTAAGTGTTGACTTTTGAAAAAACAAGAGATTCATGTAATTTTCAAAGTTTTCAGGGAAGGTCCTTACAATTTACTTATTTTTAGAGAGTGTAAATGCTACCTTTTAAAAAACATGGGATTCTGTGCAATTCCTAAATTTTACACGGAAGGTTTGTGCAATTTACCCTAAATTTTTTATGGTTTATTTTTACGAGTGAAACATGTGTATACAAACTTTTTGAAAAAAAAAAAAAACCACCTCAATACAAGTGAGATGATTTTAATTACAAAATCACCAACACTAAATCGTACATTGAAAATGCAATTCATAGTTTTACACAATAAGTGCATTTTAGATATGCGATTCAATCAAAAGTTATATAGCAAAATTGCATCTCTATAGGGCGATTCACTATTGTTTAAAATGAATCGCATGTATAAGCTGTGATTCACTAATATTTGCAATGAATCGCATCTTATAGACATGATTCATGTTTGAACATGAACCATGTTTATAAGATGCGATTCCTGTGTAATATTTGTCAATTGCTAGATTACGTCTACTAAACAGGATTTAGTATTGACAATTTAGTAATTATTTTTGTTTAGTTTGTATTTGCACAATTTTTATTTGTATGAGTCAATAATCATACAATTTCTTCTGTTTTTACTATCTCCTTAATATCATTTACTCTATTTGTTGATGTGAAAGAAACAACATATCATTCAATTTTACTTCTTCTCCTAACACTATTTAATATAGATAGGATGTCTCTTCCACTCGTATAAATAGAGCAAACGGTTTTAGTAAGGTAGTAAAAATAATCATAATAGTTTAAATATGTATTAAATTAATTATTTTAAAGTTCAATATCAAATTGAATTTTTGTCTAATATTTAGATACCAAATTTGATATTTTCCCTATATGTACTCCTGAGTTGTATAAAGATAAATGGATGAATATAATATATAAAATTTAAGATACCCTTTTAAGCCTTTAGCTTGTAATTAAATGGGTAGGGATTGCCCCTTTAAGGATTTAGAAGCTTAAACAAGCGAACCTATTAATGTGCTAACTATTTGTTAACTTTTTTAATTAGTATAGAGTCGTAACACATAATTATTGTAGAGTAATTAAAGTTTTGGATGTGCATATCTATATTTAGAATGTTGGTGACATATTATTGCTTTTTTTGATTAATAGAATCAACAATGAAATATACCACGTGTAATGCCCCAATTTGAATCAAGGCGTGTACAATTGTCACGTGTAATACCTTATGTATTACATGCATATGCTTCTTTAAAAGATTATGTTTATATTAAACATTGTTAGCCATTTTTAAATTATGAAATCGTTTAATTAGATTTTGGAGACAACTGGATTTGTAGCAGGAAAACAAACTTTGTAAAAACATTTCTAACTTTCACTTTCGGAAGCAGACCGACTTTCATAAAAAAAAAAACAATATCGTCAGGTATCTTATATATCTTTCTTGATGGTACAACAAAGCTTTAAAGAGCTTATTACAATACATATGAGCTCCATCAGACCCTTAATGAAAACAACAGGCTTAAAAAGATATAAATCTAGTTTTTTAAACAAAATAAAAACAAGTATAAATAATCCCATGACCCTGGTTCACTTCACTTGTCCATGCTCTTTAGAATCGCCTATACTTGAGTCAAACATCATTATCCTCTAATCCATCATCATCAGATCATCATCATCATTATCATCATACAATCAACACCTGGAAAGAGAAAATAATGAGCTAAGGTCCAGTACAATAATAATACAACCACACATGAGATGATACATAAGTTTAAACTAGTGCAATGCAACAAATAATAAATTATTATCTTTAAATTAAAGTGAACAAATCAACACTGAAGGACTTACACTTCGATTACAATCCTTACGAATCAGGGGGTCATAATAACAACAGTTGCTTAGAGGGTTGATACAGGTAGCCCGAATACCTATATCCCTTATATCTAACTGAAAAGAAAAATAGTGTCATCTATGGTTTACAACCATTACGTATCTCTTCTCATCTCAATCCATAACATCATTTAATTCAACCGATTCCATAAATGAGAATTAAATCATATCACTTCACCCTAAGCCTAAGTAGATGTTAATTTGATATCGTTTTTCCCATTAATTATCCACTGAGCCACTTATAAATTGCCATTGCATCATGGCAGGAGATGGCTTAAGCATCTAACTACCGTGCTCGGCTTCGAAAAAGGTCGTCGCTTCCTAGATTGGATTAAACAATACAAGCATAAGCATTACTCAATTATTAAGGTCGTCTTTAAGTTTTAGTTCATTAGGAATGCTTATCTTAACAAACAACAAGCACGTCACTACATACCTTTCATGTTATTTGAAATCCAACAAAGGTCAAGAGATAGCTTAGAGGTCAACAAATATTTTTTTCATAAAATTAACTCAAATAAGAATTTAAATTAATTATCCATTTACATCAAACTCATTTTATAACCCTATTTGATCCAACTTTAAGTAAGAACCCTGCCATAGCTGTGAAGATCACTCTGCCAAGATACAAAAAGTTCTCCATTGTCTGTCAAATTATTTCTTTTCTCTTTGTTTATAATCTTTTATTATAAAAACATTATCAAAACATTCATTTCCAAAAAGATTCATTTTTAAAGCAAGCATACATTTGAAACAACATATTTCCCATATTATTTATGGTTTAATCTAACATATCATTCTAAGCTAATTATTAGTTATTAAGTCTATCTTAACTTAGTTCTCACCAAATTGATTAGAATTAATCATTTAATTCAATTATTAAGTCAAGTCAACTAAACTTAATAAATCTAATTCATTTCAGTTCATTGAAGAATATTTAGTTAAGTTAAACTTAGATTTATCAACTAAGTTCATTTTATACTTAAGATTCATTTTAGGCTTAAATCTACGTTAATTTAATTTGTTATTAAACCCATCAATTCACTTAACTCATTTTTAATTATATAAATAACTAACATAATACCTTAACTATCATTTATCTATTTTATTTTATTTTTATTTTATTTGAATTTTTGTGAAGAATACGGACATGCACACAAGCCATGTTTCACATAGTGCATCAGCATATGAAGAAGCACACCCAAATACACAAGCTGTGTTTATGTCATATTTCACTTAGTTTGAAAACCATTAAGAAACATGATGTGATACAATAACCTGTGTTCCTACCATGTTTCACTTGCTGATTTAGCATTTAAGGATAAGAGAGAGACATAATAAGATACAACGTGCCATGTTTCTCTTCAAGTTGAAGACAAATAAGAAACACAGTAAAAGATAAGTCATTGTCAGAGAGAAGCATAACGAGATACATTGGGTCGTGTTCTTGCTGTATTGCTCTTAAAACATTATAGACACGCGAGAAATAGAAAGAAACATGAGGCGATAGGGGGTGTCGTGTTTTAGCTGTGTTTGTTTTGGAAATGCACATGTAAAAACAAAACAGAGAGAAGAACTGTTGGATAGGTTAAACCGTGTTCTAACCGTATTTCTTCTCGTATGTTAAAATTTCATTTGATTTGAAAATTTCAAAAGGAGCACGGCCATATATAACTTCTAATATTTCTCCCATGCTCTTTGCTTTGTTTTGCGTTTAAAAAATCCAACCTATTTTACTGCTTGTTTTACATCATATATCAACTTCTAATATCTTATACATCAACATATAAACTTAGAATCATCATTTATAACATCTATATAAATGTTCCTACTTTTTAATTCATCAAAATCCTAATTCTAATATGCATAATTTCACTTAGGTTTTAACATATAACTTCATATGTTACAAGATTACAAGTTTTATCTCAATTCCTACTTATAACTAGTATTAATTCATCATATACAAACATATACAACAATAAAAACAGAATAAAAATAACTTGTTTATCAATCACAAGTTACTTGACTTCAACTACTACTGCCACTTTCTTGAATGATGAAGCTACCTAAAGCTTGATTCCTACTTTCTATCTTCCTTTCTAACTTCATTTTCTTCTATCATCTTGTTTAATATGAGATATGAGTTGATATTTTGAAGAGAAGAAGAAAAGAGAACGAAGAAGGAGAAGGATATGAGAAAAAGAAGAGAAAGGAGAGAATAAGAAGGGCAGGTGAAAAGAAAAAGAAGGAAAAAGGGATAAGAATAAAACATATTAATTTTCCCCCATATAATTTACCATGATATTAATGAATTTTTATATCATTAAAAAAAATCAACCAAAAGACTATTTTTTAAATTAATTTTAGGCTTATTTGAAAAATAAGGATTAATTCGTTTGGTAGATTGACTCGCAAGGTTAACCTACTCTAACCCATAGTTTTTTATTTGCTCCACTCTCACCCCTTGAAAAATAAGAATTAATCAGTTAAAGTAGTAATTGAATCCATGATTAATAGTTGGATGCTCCATTTGACTTGCTCATTAAACATAACGTTTTTTTATTAACAAGTTTAAAAACACAATGTCTAACCATATGCCACAATGGTTTAGGGAAGCCATGCACTTCAAATGTCTAATTGAGGATAAAGACGTCTGGTATTGCATGCTAATTGTCAATCTTTGAGATAAAGACGTCTTAAATACATTCAACTAACTAAGTATAATAGACTCAACTCAAGACTTGACTTAAATACATTCAACTAAGGATAAAGACGTCTGAGTCTTTACAATCTCAAACGCAATAGACTCAACTCAAGACTTTACTTAAATACATTCAACTAACTAAGTATAATGCCACTACAAATTGATAGCAATAATAAGACAAGATGGCATTATACTTATCTCTCTTTTTCTCAACAATACAAATCACAAACAAAGCTTTGAGAGTGTTTACAAGATTTTTATTACATGAAGTAAACTCTATCAACATATTATAATTATAATTTCTCAACAAGCTAAGCTATTGCACCTTAAATCTCTCTCCAATGGTTGGATTAAAAGCTCCTAATGGCTAGTTTTTTAGTCGAACTTGCGAGTTGGTCCAATTCTTCGTTGGCCAACTAATGTAAGTCAAGCCCAAGGTCTTCTCCTCGATTAGTTACGATCGATTTTTGCATTTTTCCAGTTTGGATCGATGAGCCGGTGCATTTTAGACATCTCCAACTTGATTTTGTATTTTGGCCATAACTTTCTCATTCATACTCTATTTGAGGTGATTCAAGATACTATGGAAAGCTTAGAGAGAGATCTATAACTTTGATGTTTTGACCTTTAAGAGATTCCAAAGGAACTAAGGTCCAAAACATGCTAGAAGACCTGTAACAACAGAATACAACAAAAACACAAAACATATATATGTATTCAAGCATTTTATTCATTCAAATTGTTTGACTATTTTTAAGTGTAACTTAACACAATTAAGTGGTTAATTATGCAACTAATTCCTCATCAAAATTCACATTGAACACATAAGTTCAACACTAATTTCAACCCTTGATAACATGATCATAGGACAACAACCAAATGCAATGGTAAAAATGCATTTAAAGATTTTAGTGTGGAATGTTCGAGGTGTAAACACACTGAGTAGAAAAAAGGGCCTTAGAAGAGTTAAAGAGAATTCATGCCCCCCATCTAATGGTCCTTCTAGAGACTAGATTCCACGGAGGTGCTACAAATGGCCTCTAAGGTATCATAGGCTTTAATAAGATGGCCTACGTAGATTATCGCACTATGGAACAAAGAAGATGCTATTGTTCATATACTGCTCACTAGCATACAAGAGATCCACTTGAATGTACAAGTTAGTTCCTGTTCTTGTTCTCTTTATATTTCTCTTATAGATGCTAGTACCTTGTTAACTAAGAGAAAGATGCTATATAATAGTCTTTGATCTTTCTCAAATAGGGTTATTGGTTGGTAGTCCCTTAGTTGTAAGAGGGGATTTTAATGAAGTCTTGAGTAATAACGAAACGTTGAGGGGGAGGAGAACTCCAGTCAGTCAGTATGGAGCAAACCTATATCAGTAATGCATGAATGATTGCCATCTACTTGACGTAAGGTTTGTAGGAACATCCTTTACATGGTCGAATAAGAGCAAAAGGTTATCAACATTGATTAAGACAAGACTTGATTGAGCATGGTAAAATGGAAATTGGCTAAATATATTCCTATAAACAAAATTATATCACTTGATGAGGAGCCAGTCGAATCTTAATTCTATCCTACTTAATACACATCTAAACGTAGGAAGGCAAAAAAGTAAGTCAAGACCTTTTAGATTCCAATACATGTGGACTAAACGCCCTCTTTTTAGGGGTTTTGTGGAAAGTAACATACCTCTTGAGACATCTTTGAACGCTATGCAGCTTGACTTATTTAAAGAAAAATTACGCTGGTGGAACAAAAATGTC
Organism: Combretum micranthum; assembly: GCA_024138025.1. NCBI lineage: Eukaryota > Viridiplantae > Streptophyta > Magnoliopsida > Myrtales > Combretaceae > Combretum > Combretum micranthum. The sequence goes on along the minus strand of JAMXBD010002711.1, from coordinate 148,350 downwards.
TTTAACTTAATACTATAAAGGAAGGAAAGATTAGAGAAGCGAGTTGATGAACTGGAGAATTGGATGGTGAATCAACTTGCATGGGATACCCTTAACCAGCTAAACTTTTCCCATGAAGAATTGCATAAGACACTTGAAGATGAAGAAATCCTTTGGGCACATAAGGTAGGATCGCAATGGGTTGTTAAAGGGACTAGAAACACACATTTCTTCTATTTAACAATGGCAAGAAGAAGCAAATCTAGAATCTTATTTATAGAAGATAAAATGGGATGAAGTATTATAGATCATAATGAGATAGAGAAAATGACCATATCCTATTACTCAAAACTCTTTGCCTCTGATAAATCTGAAGCCCTTTTGGATAATCCTTTCAAGGATACTGCTGGCCAACGATAGAGGATACATAAAAACAAACTATCTACCATCGTTGATCATAGGGAAATATAAAATGCCTTACATTTTTGGCTCACACAAATCCTTAGGCATCGACGGACCTCCATGCAGCTTTATAAGAAGCATTGGGAGGTAGTTGGAGATTCTGTAGTCAAGACTGTGCATAACGTTTTGTAACCAACTTAGTACACGAACATTTGAATAAAATTCTTCTTGTTCTCATCCCAAAGAAATGAGCTAAGAGCTTGAAGAGAATAGGTCCATTAGCCTGTGCAACACTATGTACAAGATAATAGCAAAAATACTTGTGCAAAGATTATGACCTTTTTTAGACAAACTTATTAGTATAGCTCAAACAAGCTTCATCTTCGAAGACGTGCAGTAGAAAATGTGGTGTTTATGTAAGAGATTCTTCGTAGATGTTCATTGAAAAAGGGGAGGATGGGATGGTTAATAATGAAACTTGATTTAGAAAAGACCCATGATCACATGGAATGGGATTTCATTCAAAACTCAATGAAGGCCCTAAACTTGCCTAAGACTTAGATGACCTTAATGTCTTAATGTCTCTCTAACTTGTCTCACTCAGTCATCATCAATAGAGAGATGTCAAATACTTTTGACAGTTTTTGTGGTCTCAAACAAGGATGCCCCATGTCATCTCATCTCTTTATCTTGGGAATGGAGATGTTAAGTAGATGGATTCAAGCAGCAGTAGATAAAAAGTGGTGGAAACCCATCAAAGTGAGAGGAATTGATGAAGGCTTTTCATAGATTTTCTTTGTAGATGACCTTATTCTAATGAGGGAAGCTACACTAGAAAATGTTAAAGTAATGCTAGACATTCCAAGCTTATTTGGCCATTTCTCAGGATAGAAAATTAATTTTGAAAAATCACAACTATTCTTCTTGGCTAATGTGAGTCTAGATCAATGAAATATTAGTCAAGTATTGAAGATCAAAATAGTTGATAAGATGAGGACTTATTTAGGCTTTAACTTAGGGAAACATCGGAACATTAGTAAGGAATCATTGGATAATATCTTAGAGAAGCCAAGAAGAAAATGGGTGGGCGGTAAAACAAAATTCTTATCCATGGCCAGTAGACACTTGCTCATAATGTCTATCTTGGAAGGAATTCTTAGGTACCACATGCAAGCAAGTACACTACTAAGACACAACATTATGCAATTAGAAAGAATCATTCATAACTTTTTCTAGCGAAGTGATAAGCAGAAGAAGATCCATGAATTGGAATGAAGTAATTAAACTGAAGGAGGAAGGAGGAATAGGAATATGGGATCTTAAGTTGAGAAATAAGGCACGTATGACAAAATTGAGCTAGAAAATGAAGACAAAAGAACTCATAAGAAGTAAATTGGTAAAAGTAAGGATGAACAAAATAAACACAAGAAGAAATCTGATTGAAACCATAACAACAAAACAAATTGCACACATGTCTGAATGATTGAACGATTTTACACTAGTAGATCAAGGAATAGCAAATCTTGCATATTCTAGACAACAAATTAGATGCATTATGGAGCACCACAATTCTTCATTCAAGGTCCATTAACAATGATCACGAATAATGTAACTTTGGTAAAAGTGTGGTCAGCTATTGATAGTTGGGATGAATCCAAGATTGCATACCTCGTTGATGACCATATTGCAAGTAGACTTAGGCCTATTCTACTCAATAAAGGAGATGAAGCTAGTGTATAGGCCTAGAATAAGGGGGTAAGAGGTAGGTTTTCAACAAAATATGCATATTCCAAATTATGCGAGGAAAAGATGCAAGGATGGAAAAGGGATAAATGTGGATGGACATGGAAATTGCAAAAATACCTAAAGATCATATTCTTCCTTTGGAGATGCTGGAAACAATGTATCTTAACAAGAGATAATTTGCTTCAAAAGAGGATGATTGTGAACCCTATATGCCCACATTGTAATGAAAGAGAGGAAAATACTTAACACCTATTCATGAAATTAGCTGGTTATGCAACAAATGACAATAGTTGAATCGGTCACTTGATTTCTGGAGAACCTTTAACCTCTCCTTTGAGACATGGATAAAGCAGAATGCTAAACCAAAAAAGAAAATAACTGAATGATTGAACTACCATGGCAAACTCTCTTTTGCGTCGCAATGTGGAATCTATAGAAAAAACAAATAGTAGTATCTTTAATGATAGGAATTGCCATAAGAATCGGATGCATATAGTACGAAATGCAGCATGGAAATTTAAGCAAACAATATGACTCGAACCACAAGCGCATAAGATGGTCAATTAAGTTTATGGTAACTACACAACCGGGAATGGCTGAAACTTAATGTTGATATAACTTTTGACGTCGATAGCAATTGGTGGATGTTTGAGATATAACAATGGAACATGCCAAGGAATCTTCGCTAAGGAAATTCATATGAGCTCACCTCTTGAAGCTAAAATCTACAACATCTATTATGGGCTTAACAATATACCACCTATTTTTAGAAGTAGAATCATTATTGAAATGGACTCAACAAAATTAATAAGGTGATTAACAACATATGACATCAATATTGAACTCTTTTCAATTTTTGTTTTATCTTGTAAGCAATAGATCCAAAGGACCCATTCAATCCGACTGTCCTGGACGTCCAAGGATAACAATAGCCTAGCTCATGAACTTGCTCATTGCAAAGTCACAACATCTAAAGATCTTTGCACTTTTACTTTTTATAAGAAAACTTATGTCCACTCTTCAACTTTTTTAAGAATATCCTTTTACTCTATAATATTTCTTTTTTGAATCCAAACCTTATAAATTTTTTTCTTTTGTTAGACTAGGATATTTCTGGTCAAAGAATTTGGTGTAAACTATTTCTTTTTCCAATGGATGAAATTTTGTAAGTCCACTGAAAAAAAAAAAGTTTAAAACATAATAATAACCCCTTTTATTAATGAGAGGACTTAGAAATCCTCTGTTTTGGAATTTACACTCGTATCATATGAAGTGTTAAGACTCATTATATCCAAAATACAAAAATGTCAAACCATGTGAGCTAAATTAAATCTGGGAAAAGAAAAGGAAAGGACACGCACACACACACTCTCTCTCTCTCGCTTTCATGCAATGCAGAGCTCTCACCATCCTCAACATTACCCATTTTTCAACCCTCTTAATTTACAAATTTAAACAACTCCACGCCAAAACACTCAAAATGGGTATTGTAAAAAACCTTGCTTTACACGAAAAGATCATCTCTTTCTGCTGTAATCATCCTTCAGGAGACATGATTTATGCCCAGAACCTGTTTGATGAAATTCCTGAGAGAACTGTCTTTATATCAAACACTATGATCAAGGGCTATTCTAGGATAAACAATCCTGGATATTCGGTAAAAGTTTATCTCAACATGTTGAGAGAGAGCATCAAGCCAGATTGCTATACATTCCCTTTCTTGTTGAAGGTCTTAATGATGAGTTGGGGTTTGTCTATGGGAGAAACTTGCACTGCCATGTTGTTAAATATGGTTTTGAGTGTAATGAATATGTCCAAAATGGTTTGGTTCGAGTTTATGCGTTGTCCGGCCGGATGGATGCAGCAAGAAGGGTCTTTGAGATGGGTTTTAACAGGATGTCTTTGCTTGGAATGTGATGATTTCTGGGTATAATAGAACAAAAAAATATGATGAATCAAAGAATTTGTTTAATAAGATGGAGGAATCTCGGGTTCTGCCCTCATCGGTGTCTTTGGTTTTGGTGCTCTCTGCTGCCTCTAAGTTGAAAGATTTGGAACTTGGTATGAGGGCGCATGATCATGTTAGGAAATGTGAGATGGTTTCCAATTTGGTATTAGATAACGCACTGCTGGATATGTATGCATCTTGTGGGAAATGGATATAGCACTAAAAATTTTTGGTAGTATGAAGGAAAGGGATGTTATATCTTGGACTGCTATTGTTAGTGGATTTGTGAATATTGGACAAGTTGATCTAGCTAGAATGTATTTTGATCAAATGCCCGAAAGGGATCTCTTTTCATGGACTGCCATAATTAATGGATATCTCAGTGTAAATAATTTTAGAGAGGTTCTGATGCTATTCCGTGGATGCAATCTTCGGATGTACAACCAGATGAATTTGTTGCAGTTAGTGCCATCACAGCTTGTGCAAATCTAGGCACACTAGAAGTTGGGAATGGATAAGAATCTATGTGGAGAGGAATAAACTAAGGAATGATCTTTATGTGGCGAATGCTTTAATAGACATGTATTTCAAATGCGGTAATGTAGAGAAAGCAAGGAGTGCATTTCATGGCATGGCACGGAAGGACAAATTCACGTGGACAGCTATGATTGTTGGACTGGCAACTAATGGCTACGGAGAGGAAGCTCTTCTTATGTTCTCTGAGATGTTAAAAGCTTCCATAACACCCGATGAAGTTACTTATATAGGGGTTTTAAGTGCTTGTACACATAGTGGCATGGTGGAAAAGGGAAGGGAATTTTTTGCTGGCATGATCACACAACATGGCATTGAGCCAACCATGGCACATTACGGGTGCATGGTTGATCTCCTTGGCCGAGCTGGCCATTTAGATGAAGCGAACGAGCTTATAGAGCACATGCCTTTGAAAGCAAACTCAGTAGTATGGGGTGCACTTCTTAATGCTTGTAGAGTACATAGAAATCCACAAATGGCTGAAAGAGCCGCTGAAAAGATTCTTGAATTAGAGCCCAATAATGGAGCTTTATATGTTTTGCTATGTGATATATATGCAACTTGCAATATGTGGGACAAGTTGTCCGCATTAAGAAAAATTATCACGGAAATGGAAATCAAGAAATCCCCAGGTTGCAGTTTAATAGAAGTAAATGGTTTGATTTGTGAATTTGTGGCTGGAGATCGGTCACATGCACAATCGGATGAAATATATGCAATGCTAGAGGAAGTGTTGAAAGCAATGAAACTTTTAGGATACTCTCCTGGGTGTTTCAGTCATGTTCCTCAACACTGGGAAGTGGATAAAGAGAGCATTCTTCCAATGTGGCAAGAAGTTGTTGCGTTGGGCTAATGAGCTTGGAACCTGGGTTTGTCATAAGAAGAATTATGAAGATAATATACACATGCAGAAATTGCGCTTAACTAGAAAAGTTGGTGTCTCAGTTGTACAGTACAGGGGCCTCAATGCAAGGGATATTAGTAGGACTAAACAATTTGTGTCAATGGGTCGTGTCTTGTATCCAGATGTAAAAGGTTACAAAAGCTTTCCCTATAACATGGCCCATTTATCAACCGCGTTTGAAAATTTGAACCTGTAGCCTGCTGATCCATTTGATAAGTGACTCTTCGATGTAAGTCGAATAATCATGCTGTTCAATCGCATGACCGTGTAAATGTTATTGATGAATGTTGATGCACCATGGATTTCAAACTATTTGACAACTCTGGTACAGTCACATATGAAGAGCAATAAACAAAGTCCTTTTGTGGACAGCATATGCCATATTCTCGTAAGCTGTGTCGTTCCATCATGGTGCTTCTATTAGGGTGCTGTCGAAGAAAGAGTTTTGTTAACCAATTGTAAGGAGACTTATCAATTTCTCGTGGGAGTAAAATTCCTATCAATAATTGCAAGGGAACAGGGCCCCAGTTGGTCGATTTGCCTATACCATTATCAGGTTGAGAGGATATGGGAAGAGAGTTTTGTGTTCGGAACTTAAAAGAAGTCCATGGCGAGTAAAGCGACCAGTATGTTGTATGCTTCTTTTTCTGAACCACAAAAAAGAATTTCATGAATGCAGAAATCTTTTAGGAGGGAGCTCTTGAAGTGCCTTTTTCTTCATGGGAGTGCAGTGCTTTAAAGTGAATAGGTTAACGATCTGCCCGGTTTCTGAATGCTGTGTGCTTGGTTTGGAGAAACTTCAAGATTCCCAGATAGAGTTGGTCAATTGCAGGATGGGGTTCAAACCAAGTGATATTTATAATTATCTAAATTTTTGCTGATGTTGGTTACTTCTTGCTTCAACCCAGTGACAAATGCTATTATCGCGCTGGTTCATGATCAAGACTTCTTGTCTCTGACATTTGATAACAACTTTCTTTGATCCAATTCGAAACTAATGGTGGCCATAAAATGAAATTTCCATATCCAATCTCCCAACAGTTGGTTTGTTGTAATCTGAATGGACCAAACCTTGGTGCCATGCAATTGGTTTATTGGGGTCATACCTTAGCATGATTACAACCCTAACTTTTGATGTGAAATTGCTAGCAAGTATCAGCTCCTCACTTGTTGAGAGATCGAGATAAATAATGCTGATATCTTAGTTTGTTTTATCTTTTCAGTGAAGTGTGTAATCAGGTATTTTCCTAGTCTAAGGGGTCAATGTGACCAAAATACTAGCATTTTAGTACTAAAAATGGACTCTTATTTCCTTGTTTCTTCAAGAACCCAAAACATTAGATGAAAGGAAAAATGTTTTTGAGGAGCTAATGAGAATACTAATGTCTTGTAATGCGGCTAGTATGAATATGTTTTCCTATAGTGGTAAAAATTATAATTGATCCTTTTGAATGATTGAAAATGAGATGATAATTATAAAATAACTCTTTATAACAATATTTATCTTTTTTTTTTTTCTTTCCTTTGTCTATAAAATTATTACAGTAAATTAATCATTAATTTTATTTCTCATTATTTCTTTTTTAGTATACTAATCATAAAAAGCAAAATAGATATATTTAGCATAAATGTTGCAACTAAATTTTATTCAGTTTTACCACTAACTACTTAATACTTATAATTTAAAAGTATTGATTTGGTACTAAATCTAACTTTATTTTTGCAATTATCTATCTAAAAAGAGTTAATACAGATCTTATATATGATCTCCAAAAAGTTTAGACAATAAACACTTTCAAATTTCATATAATTAAATAGGAAAAATAGACAAAATTTAGTTAATAAAGATTGAATATATGCAAAATATTTTTCTTGATTTCTTTCAAATTATATATTTATATTTTTGTTGATGGACATATTTAGACACAAGACTCTTCAAACCTAGTTCAATTCAATTAAAGTATGAGTCAGCGCTTTAGCTTTATTGCCCACTCCCTTTAAGTATGCTTAGCATCCCAACTCTCTCGGCTGGACTCTCCATGCTTGGTTGAAAAAAACACTCAGATGGACTTTGTCATTTGGCCTCTGACCTCTCTATTATGCCATAACACCCCACTCTCCCATGTTCGTACAATGTGACTTAGTGGTCACACTACTTCTTAGTATCCAATCTTCACTATCTCCATTACCTCCACGTCCAAGATAACTGTCTCTAAAATGATCTATAAACATTCCATTAGATGCCCATGCATGACAATTCCAATAACATTTGTCTATTACTCTGGTATTTTTTCTTATCAACTAAAATACCTTATTAACTTGACCACAAAGGAGCCGCACCAAACAACTCCTGATGATTACTGAATCATTGTTGTTTTACAAGCCTATCAATTTAAAGGTTCAAATCTAACATACTCTACCAGTAAATTAAAACGCTAATAATTTTCTGATACAAAATGAAAATTATAATTTTTTTATATTTACCCCTTTGTTTTTATTTTCATTGGATTTTTGGCCGTTTATACAAGCTTATTTCCTCTATTTTGTATTTTATTTTATTTTATTTTTCTAGCAGTGTTCGTCCAAACAAAAAGTGTCATGTATTAGGCTGTCGAAGACACGTGGTCATGGAGAACCAAAGGGAAAGAATAAAAAGGGGCTGCTCAGTCGTCACAGGAAAGAAAGGGCTCGACATCGTCACCGCTAATTACAAACTTCTAGTGACGGTAGCTCTCAACCCAACGAATCAAATGGCAACGACACTAATCAAACTCTGCCCGCCATTAATGTCGGATTCTAATGATAAGAGTCTACGAACGTCAAAGAAAGTTGCCGGTTCTGTTGGAACGAGAAGACGTTCTTGTTCTCCAAGGCCTTCCATGTCTTTTTCAGTTTTTGCAACCAAAAAGTCAAGCCCTGATGACATCAATAATGACCAATCCTCGTTTCAGGTCTCCCGCTCTCTCTCTCTCTCTCTGTGTCTCCCTCTACAATGGAGGATTAACGAACGGAATCAGATTGTGTTCTACAAAGCTTGAATTCAACCTCGAGTTAATAAATTTAGAAGTTTAAGCTCGAGTGCAGCTTTTTCTAAGTCTTGCCTAACTAAGTTGGGTGTTTTTTCAATTAAATTTATATTGAAGCTTGACTCAGATTCATTAAATATTATACTCATAATTTCATTTGGACAAGTGGGTTAAAGCCCCAAATCGTGTTCCACACCCCCCGCCACCCCCGGGGCCCCTCTTACTATCCATTGCAACTTTTGAAAAACAAGGCAATTGAAGCAAGTTTGTTCGTTAGGAGATTGGTATTCATGTTCTTGACAAAGATTGAACCCGGCTAAATAAGTTGTTTGAGTCTACAATCATGATCAACTTATATTGAATTGTTATTCCTGGTTTTGTGCTGATTTATTTGAGTGCAATGTGATTAAACAGGAGGATCTAAACTATCTTTTGAAACTTGGAGCTGGTTCAGTGGCAGGAGCTGCTGCTATAAAGTATGGAAGTGCACTTTTTCCAGAGATAACGACACCCAATATCATCTTCGCTCTCTTTCTGATTTCAACTCCTGTGCTTGTAGCTGTGTTGCTTTTGATCCAAAAAAGCAAGCAAGAGTAAAATTTTCCTTTTGTAACGACCCAAACTCAATAACCGAGCTATACAGTGCAACTACTGTCAAAATACAGCTACTCATTTTGGAGTGGTCTTGACTTAGTATCCCTAACTCTGTAATTTTGCTGAATTTTAAGCCATTACATTAAAAGATATCCTGTCTTTTTTGAGTTCATCTAAGTTGCATGCGGAGGTTTCGCTTTTGGCTATGACTTTTGGCTAACGTGTATGAGAACTTGATTCATTTGAAGTTTACTTCTGCGAAAATACCAAATGACTCATCAAACATCATCATCTGAAAACTCTAGTTTGAAAGGAGCCAACTTAAAAATGCAGGCAATGGTTAATTCCATCAAAAATAATAAATTCACCGCCGACTTTGGCATATTGAAATGTAGAAGTTGATTTAGTAGATGCACTTAATTTGAAAATCTAGTCAGAAGACAACTCATTGAAATCTCAATCTTGCTTTGTCCTTAAAATTCTTATGCCTTCACACCAAATACAATCCGTTTGATCTTTCAATGAAAAGGCAAGTATCGTTCCACAAGCTTTTGGCAAATTCAAGATGAGAATTGCTCAATTGCACATGACATAAGGGTATCAAGACAGGTAGCTTTATTCATAAAGCAAATAAAATATTAGCTAGTATCGCCAAAAAACAAAAGCATCAGCTCCATATACGAGCACACCATATATGCTTTGAACTTAACAATCAACATTACAAGCCAAATTCAGAGGGGGGGAAAAAATGTCACATTGAAGAAGCTAGATGCTTGCATCTCCTAGCAACTTGCACTCAGATCAGCGAACGGGAAAATGGGAACATTACATATCTCAATTCTTAATGGAAACAAAATTATAGAATAAGCAAATGAAAAGGAAAATAGGGACAAAGAGTTGTTGGGTCCTGTTTCTCCCTACTTGGTCCGGCACAGAAGAGAGAAATGGCCCATGGGACTGATGTCAAAACTTGCAAACAGCTACTTGGCTTTACTGCAACTATAAGATTTATCAATAACTATTCGGTGTAACTGCTATATTGCACTTGGTGATCAAAATCAGAAAACATCAGGTGGAGAGCGCCCAGGGAAGGAGTTGCCTTGCTGTGCTTGTCTTAAATGCAAAGTCAAGGCATAGTTATTTACCTGGCATCACAAATAAGAATATAAATTCCATATGAAACAAAAAAGCATACATTGCATGCGTGCACACATACACACAAAAAGGCCCGCACAATTGGTGGTTGATCAGTCAGTGCATGGGAACTAATAACAATCCGCCATACCTGAAGAGTAGAAAGGCTCAGGCAGCATCATATTTTACACTTAAAAACGTCTTGCATGGAAAAACTGATTTGTGTGAACTACAGCATCATACTCCATAGTCCTAGAATTCAATTAAAACAAAGGGACAGCAAAAATTTTGTATACAGACCTCAAGTACCCTCAGTTGCTCCTGATATTGGGCCACCAATTGCTTAAGATGCTCCAGCTCCCGGTTCTTATCCTCATACTCTTTTTGACGCTCATGCTGAATGGCCACAGCACGTTTGAGAATTGAGTTCTCCCGAATCAATACATCCATCTGCTCTTTCAACATCATATTTTCCTGACAAGTGAACAAACCACTCTGAGATTTAGATACATCGTGAGCATATATACAGGTGATGCCTGGCTCTTGGTAGGCTGCCTTTTCGTTTTATAAATAAAGCTAAAATCTTTCTTAATGAAATTCTTCAGATAAAGGTACTAATGGAGTAACCAAAGAATAATATCATCTCTTAATCACAATAAGAGCAATGAATTAAGTTGTACTCTAGCTCCGATGCATTGGTCAAGTCAGAAACACATGCTACTTTCCATGGCAAACATAAAGGTTTTTTGTTCATCAATCCTAAAGTAACAAGTAGCACAATGTGATACAAGACAGTTTATTCAAATAGAATCCGAGTATACCAAACGCTATAGAAAACTACGAAGACTCCACTTTAGAGGTTAGAGCTCACCATCATCAGTGTGGCCAACCAGCTCTTAACAACCTTCCACTTACAAAAATCAATCTCACAGAATTTTCCCTCCCCCTCTCTCCTCTTTATTTCTCACTTATATAGGCACATTCCCTAACTAACTTGTCCAGCTCACCACTAACAAAATATCCTAACAAACATATACTAACAACAGAATATACTAACAAACATATACTAATAACATTTGTTACTAACAGAATATACTAACAATGCTTTTTGCTATCTTTATTTATCTATTCCCATGTATTATTTTTCTCTTCTCCTATAGACCTGCATTATAGGTCTAGATCGCCCTTCTTGACTCGTATCAATACCTCCTCCGGTAGAATTGTCCTTGTCCTCAAGGACAAAAGTAGGAAATTGACTACAAATGCAGTTGTATCTTCCCAAGTAGCAGCTGAAGAAGGAGAATCAGACCAGTGAATTAACACTTGAGGAACCTCCACCCCTTCCCGAACATCATAACGGCGGCCCAACACACGGAGAGGATAAGGACCATCCTCAGCAACATCAAACTCCTCATCAGTAGGCAAATCAGCCACCACAGGAAAAGATCCATGAGAACGTTTCAACAAGAAACATGGAAAACAGGATGCAACTTGCAATTGTCGGGCAGCTGTAATTGATAGGCCACTTGTCCAATCCGACGAATAACTTGATAAGGACCATAAAAACGAGGAGCTAGCTTAGAAATAGGTTTAGTTCCCATCCTCGTCTGTAGAGCTGATCTAAGTTTAAGAAAAACCCAATCACCCACTGCATACTCCACATGCCTACGGTGTTTATTGGCTGCTGCACAATTTCTCAACTGAGCTCTCTCCAGATTACCACGTAGTTGAAGCAAAATCTGATCCCGAGAACTCATAGCCAGCCGCAATTGCTCATTCCATACTTCCTTATGGACATATATAGGTATAGCTGGAGGTGGGCGACCATAAACAACCTCAAAAGGAGTCATTCCCAATGAAGTATGAAAAGAAGTGTTATATGCAAATTCTGCCCAACTAATCCACTTAGCCCAAGTATGAGGCAAATCGGATGCAAAACATCTCAAATAACACTCTAAGCAACGATTTAAAACCTCGGTTTGGCCATCCGTCTCCGGATGATAAGCGGAACTAAAGTGCAAACGTGTTCCTTGTAAAGTAAAGAGCTCTTGCCAAAATCTGCTAACAAAAAGTGGATCACGATCACTAACAATGGTTTGAGGAAACCCATGAAGTCTTACAATTTCCTTCATGAAAAGCTCAGCTACGATGCGAGCATTATAAGGATGTTTAAGTAAGATGAAGTGACCGTATTTAGAAAAACGATCCACCACCACAAAAATAACATCAAAGCCTCTAGAACGAGGTAAACCCGAAATAAAATCCATAGAAATGTCATTCCAAATAGCAGTAGGAATAGGAAGTGGGCTTAACAACCCAGCTGGAGCTAAATTCTGAATTTTATTCCTTTGACAAACAGCACATTGAGCTACAAAGGTTGCAACATCTTGCTTCATCCCCACCCAATATAGATGTTGAATCAATCTTTTATATGTCTTGACAAAGCCCGCATGACCCCCAACAAGCGAAGAATGAAACTCATGCAAAAATAAGGGTACCCAAGTAGATTTAGCAGGAATCACTAACCGATTGTGATAATACAGAGTATCTTGGACCAAATGAAACCCCCGACCTGCTTCTTTCCCTTCCTTCAACAGATTAATCTTAGGAGCAAGAAAACTGTCATGTAAGACAGCAGTGCGTATGGCATCCATATCGGTCCAAATGGGACCTGAAATGCCAGCCAACATAATATCATTCACTTGGCCATCTCCAAATTGTCTTGACAAAGCATCAGCTGCGCCATTCTCCTGTCCCGATTTATATTGAATCTCAAATTCGTATCCCAATAACTTCGCTAACCAATGTTGTTGGTTAGGAGTAGTAATCCTTTGGTTCAACAAATATTTCAAACTCCGCTGATCAGTTCTGACAATGAACTTCCTTCCCAACAAATACGGCCGCCAATGATTGATAGACAAAACTAAGGCCATTAATTCCTTTTCATAAGTAGACTTCATCATATTTCTATCCGAAAGAGCCTTGCTAAAATAAGCAATAGGTTTGGCATTCTGCATTAGGACAGCACCAATGCCTGTTCCCGAAGCATCACACTCAATAACAAACTGTTGAGTGAAATTGGGCATAGCCAAAACCGGAGCATGTGTTAAAGCATGCTGCAAGTACCGAAAAGAAGATAAAGCCTCCTCACTCCATTCAAAAGCATCTTTTTTAGAAGATTAGTGAGTGGTCTGGCTATTTGCCCATAGTTAGCAATAAACTTCCGATAGTACCCCGAAAGTCCTAAAAAACCACGGACAGCTTTTAAAGTAGAAGGAATAGGCCAATCCAATACAGCTTGTACTTTACTCGGATCAACAGACACTCCTGCAGCAGAAATAATGTGTCCTAGATACTCCAAAGAAGCTTGGCCAAAAATACATTTTTTTTTATTGGCAGTGAATTGATGCTGTTCCAGCAACCCCAATACTACTCTCAAGTGCTGTAAATGTTCCTCCATAGTAGTACTGTACACCAATATGTCATCAAAGAAAACCAACAAAGTGTCGTAAATGAGGACGAAAAATGTCGTTCATAGTAGACTGAAATGTGGATGGGGCATTCGTAAGCCCGAAGGGCATGACTAAAAATTCATAATGCCCTTGGTGTGTTCGAAAGGCGGTCTTGTGAATATCCGCTGCATGAACACGAATTTGATGATATCCGGCCTTTAAATCGATTTTAGAAAAAACAGTAGCTCCATACAACTCATCCAACAACTCTTCAATGACCGGAATGGGATATTTATCCGGAATAGTAGCAGCATTTAAAGCCCTATAATCCACACAAAAACGCCATGACCCGTCTTTCTTTTTTACTAGAATAACAGGGCTAGAAAAAGGAGAACAACTATCTCTAATAATACCCGCAGCCATCATCTCTTTGACCAATCTCTCCACCTCATCCTTTTGAATCTGCGCATATCTATAAGGGCGGACATTAATCGCATTAACTCCCTCCTTTAAAGGGATACGATGGTCAGAATCCCGAATAGGAGGAAGAGTAGTAGCTGTAGCAAAAACGTGGTCAAACTCAGCCAACAAGGCTGTAATGCGCGTATCCACATGGCTTGCATCAGTAACAGAATCAGTCACATCCAACCTCCACAAAACACAACCTACATCTTCAACACTCAAAAATTGCAAGGATTTAACAGTAGTAGAGGTCTTATGTAACGTTGGATCACCACACAATTTAACCTCTTCCCTTCAAATGGTATTTTCATAGTCATTAAATGCCAATCTACTTTGATTTCACCAAGAGTTTTCAGCCAAGCAACTCCCAGAATCAAGTCAATATCGCCTAAGTCCAACACAAAGCATGTAACACGTATTTGAATATCTCCAATGCTCAACAGCAAATGCTCACAAAGGCCACTCGAATGAATATGCTGGCCATCTCCTAACGCAACAGAAAACAAAGGAGTAGGACTTACTTGTAATAGGAGATGCTGAACCAAACGACGAGAAATGAAATTATGACTCGCTCCGCTATCCACCAAAATAACAATTTCCTTACGCAATAGCACTCCACGGAATTTCATTGCTCGAGGACCATTAAAACCATTCAAGGCCAACAAGCTTAAAGCCATAGGAGAATGACTCTGCCCCTCGTCTCTAATGGCTTTCCTTGGACTACCACTCTCCATTAAAGCCAAACCATCATACAGTGCTCCATCATCTTCAAGAATAATCAATCGTAAAGACTTATTCGGACATTGGTGATTAGGAGAATATGGTTGATCACAATGAAAACACAATCCGCGTTTCTTTTTATCTAAGTACTCAGGATATGTCATCTGTTTAGACATGTTTCTTGGTGGAACTCTTGGGGGAACAGATGAAGTAACTGTGGATGAAGGAACACGTGATGTCATAGGACCAGGAGATATAGAAGCTGTATCACTCAATTTCTTATCAACGGAAATTGAAGTACCTTCCCAGGAGGAAGAAGGACGTCCCCATGAAGAACGTTCAGACGGAAAACTGGACGAATGAACAGAAGTACGAGCAATCGAATTTGTGCGAGAATTAGGAAAACTCGATACGGACCTAGGAGGCACAGAATCACCTCGTGAAGAACTCAAAGAAACACCATCACGACCACGATGTAAAAAACAAACACCGAACTCAAATTCTTGTTCAATATGGAAAGCTAAATCCATCGCTTCAGCCAATGAGCTAGGTTTCAATGTTTTGACACGAAGTAAAATATCATCGCGCAATCCACCAAGAAAATAGCCGAGAAGTTGCAATTCAGTCATATCCGGAGCTTGTGAAGTAATTGCTTCAAAATCATCAATATAAGAAGTAATAGTACTAACTTGCCGTAGGGTTGATAAACTCTCGTAAGGATTGAGAGCTGAATAACCTCCATACCGCAGCAACAATTCGCGTTTCAACGTAGGCCAGTCCAAATGAGACAGCCGCCGTTTCAACATCTTGAACCAATACAAAGAACGACCGCGCAAACACATGGAAGCAAGAGGAACTTTGCGATCTGCCGAAGTACGATGTATCTCAAAATATTGTTCCACTAAAGTAATCCAGTGAACAGGTTCGAATCCATGGAATTCCGGTAAAGAAATATTCTCCGCATTACGTTTGTAATCCTCGTCATTAACACACATCATCAGTTGCCATCTTATCCGGCGCAATCGGATCCTTATCAGTCGGAATCGAGCTGAAGAAGTTCCCGCCGATCCATTCAACGGTGGAGAACCGCGACGCTCCTGTAATAACTCCTTGAGCAACGATTGAAGTGTAGCAATAGATCGATCGAATTTAACATCCATCGAATCGAGTTCGCAACTGAATCACAAAGTTGCTGCTGCAAATCGGCGACCGAAGAACGCATTTCTCCACTAATTTCTTTCAGTTCCTTCTCCGAATCCATCCGAGATTCCATTCGTGTCATGATTACACGAGAAGCCACAGACGGCGCCAATTGATACAAGACAGTTTATTCAAATAGAATCCGAGTACACAAAAGCTATAGAAAACTACGAAGACTCCACTTTAGAGGTTAGAGCTCACCATCATCAGTGTGGCCAACCAGCTCTTAACAACCTCCCACTTTCAAAAAATCAATCTAACCGAATTTTTCCTCCCCTCTCTCTCTTTATTTCTGACTTATATAGGCACATCCCTAACTAACTTGTCCAGCTCACCACTAACAAAATATCCTAACAAACATATTCTAACAACAGAATATACTAACAAACATATACTAATAACATTTGTTACTACAGAATATACTAACAATGCTTTATTCGCTATCTTTATTTATCTATTCCCATGTATTATTTTTCTCTTCTCCTATAGACCTGCATTATAGGTCTAGAACGCCCTTCTTGACTCGTATCACAATGCAAGCCTGAAAAGCTCTCTCGTGTGTGTTAAAACATGATTATTGCTTGAGAGGATACATATGGCTCAGCAAGCCTATTCCCCAAACAAGAAGAAAGAATAGTTGTCATACATTTATTAACTGAAAAATATAGATGGTGATAGGCGATATAAATCAACTGCCCTCACATTACACTTGTACTGATAAACAAGATACATGAATAATATGCTGATGGATAGCAATTTACAAAAGAAAAGTTCGTCACACACCACAGAATGATGAACTACCTTCTGAGAACTTTCAACTGCCTCAGTCCCTATTTTAGCATTGATGGACTGCTCTAACACCTCTAGTGCTTGCATCGCCCGAGCTCTAGCATCTTCCAAACTTGTAGCATTTACCATTTCCTTCACAAATAACTCCACCCATTCTGCACCATCAACAGGTAAGTTGTTTGGTGTTTGTCTACAGTCAGAAGCATCATAGTTCTTGCCATCACTGCTCAATACACCTAAACATGTATACAAAAGAAGATAGCTAAGATTGCATTCCACAAAAGATTCCAGTACAAAGCATTAAAATATAAGCAATTCATTCAGTTCCTTTTTTTCAAGCCAACCCCACCTAGGGGGGATAAGCCTCAAGTGTTGTTGTACTCAGATCCTTTTTCAAAAAATCGTACCCATCAGTTCAAAACAACATGAGGCAATGAAGTTCAGAGAGAGAGAGAGGAGCAGAGGGGAGGGGGGGGAGAGAGAATCCTTGTCTTTCATAGGACTTCAAAATTCTTATTTTTTAGTGTGACTAAGCACCTAACATGGCAGAAGGTAGTGAATTAGCTTTACCTACCATGGGAAGGAAATATACCTTGTTGAACATTTGTACTAAACTCCTCTGCAGCACCTCGATTCTCTACTCCAGAACCCAAGCAGAGCTCATGAAGCCTTTCAATTGCAGCATCGATATTATCCCCACTCTCTTCAAGTGCTCTTTCTAAAATCTGAAGATCATTTGACAAGATAACCTTAAGTCAAACACTTTTTCTTGGCATGCAAGGTGGAAGTTTTCACCTTTTTGGGAAAACTCAACAAAGCAGAAAAGACAAGGGGAATAAGGGAAAGGCAGAAAAAAAAGAGGATCTCTGATTTTCTTTGCTTGAGAATGTCAGCTCTACGTTTTTTAAAAGCTTCAAGAGCCATAAGGTTAAGAAGCCCATCTGCCCTCCCGACCCTTTTCCTAGCCTCATGAGATCACAAAACAGAGAATGTATTATCCACCAGCAGATACCGTGCAAATACTCAGACAAACACTACAAGGAGATGCACAAGAACCTTTCTAAACATATCATTTACAGAACCAAAAACTACCATGATCTATACAGGATGAATATTAACAAATCGCATTAGCAAGGAACACTTTGATAACACAATGCATTATATCAAGATAAACATTAGTAATTATAGCCATGGAGTCACAAAGTAGTAAATCTGAACTAAAAATTCAGGGCTGTGAAAACTTTTCAAACATTGGAAAGAGGGAGAAAAACATTGACATTGAACCATGTGCCATAACAAAGTTATGAACAATGCAAAAATATAGGATGAGTATAACAAAACCCCTCTATTTTATGTGAAAATCAATGAAGCGCTTTATGTTTCAAATGACTTCAGTCTGCTATGCTTGTGCCATCACATACTTTATAAATTTTCGTTAATCAATCTTCAAACAATAAAACCCAACCTAAAAAAACACTCAGTTGATATATAGAGGAGCTCATTAATGTTTGTAACAAACATAAAACCTTTAATGTACTTATTCTAGCAATATAATCACAATGACTATCAGTATTCACAAATCCCCCTCCCCACACCAATACCTTACAACTTCATATATCTAATATCACTCCTTGTGCTGTCGTCAATTTTATTTCATGTCAAATTCAATATGATCCATTAAACACTGCACATATTTAACCTATCTTATAGTCATATAAGTTTGAACCAATGTAATAGCAGATTCAAAAAATTATCCACATCGACAAAGCCAAGTCAGCTTCTGTTTTCATTATCATTACCACTTATAAAATCCACCATTACTGCAAGTGCCATTATCTTGCGATCAGATTCATTTCATGTCAAATTCAAATTAATGTTAACAATACATAAACGTGATCAAACATCACACATAATAAATCTAACAACCAAGTTCGAAACCACTGTCACGCCATTTTCAAATCATTTCAATTTAATCAACAAGTGCCGATTTCAATTTTCTTTACCACTTCAAATTTCTGTATCCTGTCAAGAGTCATCAAATTTCATATTCAGTCAGGCATGAGAAAATGATAAAGAAAGCAGAAACCAATTAATATACCAAACATGATTAATCTACTTTATAAGCATATATCTTTGAAACCAATGCCATGTAAATATCAGATAATATCCATGTTTATGGTCAAACAACTTCAATTAATTTCAGTATCATCTCTACCATCACTCCTGTCAACTAGATTTATTTCATGCCAAATTCGAAACGATAACAATAAGTACATAAAATCAATTATTAAGAACACTTTTTCTATGAGTTTGAGACGAATGTCATGTCTCATCAAAGCTTTTCATTCAAATTAATATAACATCAAATTCAATCCTTCTAATTTATGCTCCTGACCCAAATGAAGTCGATTTCACATTGAATCATCATGCCATGTAAAGGAAAAACACCTTTCAGTCTCATTTTCACTCCACTCTCTCTCTATACATAAAGTTCAACACCTTACTCCACAAAACACCAAATTAACACCCAATTCGAAAAATCAACATAACCTGACATAAGCATCTCAAGAAACCCAATTTAAAGTTCAACACTTTACTTCACAGACACCGAATTAAAAAACACCCAATTCAAAAAATCAACAAAACTCGACATAAACGCCTCAAGAGCCCCATTTCGAAGTCCAAATCATTACTTCACAAATCACTGAGCTCAAAGCTACCCAATTCAAATAAAGGAAAAAAGCGACATAATCAGCTGAAAAGCCCCATTTCGTAGAAAGAATTAAAAACAATTTTTATATAGACCTGGGTTTCCATATGAGGAAAAAGCGAAAAAAGCCGATCAAGCAACGAGGACGAAGATGGAGAACAACGTCGGAGTTTCTTAGAAATCGGAGGTGAAGGAGGAGAAGGAATTTCGTCAAAAAAAGATCTCTTGCTTCCACACACCACTGCAGACATAATTATATCCCTTTTTTATTTTTATTTTTTCTTAATTCAAATGAACCCTAACTTGATTTTGCCCTTTCCCTTTCCCCTCTCTCTCCCTTCTCCGAGCTAATTCAGATTGAAGAAGAAGATATTAGGGTTAGGGTTAGGGTTTTGGATTGGAAATAAAATTTATCAAAATCTTTTATATTTGGATAGTGTTGTGTATTGTTGACATGTGATTGTGTGAGCGAGGAAATGATGCATTGCTTTTTGAGTTAGTTATAGTGGAGAGGGGGTGTGTGGATTTTAAACGAGGTTTTTGGGCGCGTGGATGATGTTTTTATCATAGACGTAGTTGGGATTAGTGTGATTAATTTGAATTTAGGATATAATGGAAAATACTAACGGTTGTTTTGGGTAATTAGGTATGAAATATATCTAATTTTTTTTATAAATTTCTTTACTTGAAAATATATTTAAAAATGTGGAATCATTCTTTTTTAAATTATACTAGATTGCATGGTTACATAAATGTCAATAAAGAATAATTAAGTAAATAAATTAAATTATTTAATTTCTTACTTTATAAATATATATACTTTTCATTAATTTGTCTATATAAATTTTTATATACTTGTATAGCAACGAATGACACACCCAACAACACACATACATAATACAAAATCATATAGAAAATTTCATGGTTCTCCAGGTTGCCTAATTGCATTATATAACTAATCAAGAGTGTATGTTTATGGTTTATAGATGAAAAAGAAAGAGATAAAAGACTCCTTGAAGACAGAGCTAAACTAACATGATTTGTTTCATCGAAGAAGTGAGCATGTGCCTGCAAGTTGGATGGAAAATGTTAATGAATTATAAATACTTGGTTGAAAAAGTAGGTAAAAGATGTTTATGATAACCCATTTTACCTAGCAATTATATTTTAAGCTTCTTGTGCAATAATTTATAGGAGGACTCTACCTATAGAATTGAAAGATGTTAAAAATTAAATTAAGAGTACTTGATAATATGTGGAATAAGATAGTTAATAGTTTAACGAACCTTAATAAGGCGAAAGTATAGGGAGGTATACATTTTTACTCTAGCCAAAAAAAAAAAAAAAAAGTGTGTATGTGTTAATCAAGCTATTAATCGTGGGATGAAAGAAGAAATTCTAATTGAGATGTATTTCTTACTCCAATAGTAATTGTTATTTAAGAACATGTTTGCATTTCTTTCCCTTATAAGATGTAACGAGGTGGCCATATTTACTTTATTACTTGTTGAAACTAAAAATAAAGAAATAGATAAAGATTGAGAATGAAATAACCTAATTCATTTAATAATTTAATTTTCATGTAAATATAATATTAGTTTTAAATATTAAGTTTGAAATGAAATTGATATATGAAAATGAATGTGTAGAAATAGAATTGTAAGAAAAATATGTATGAAAGTGTGAATTATATGTGATTATTAGTATATGTTGAATATAATAATTATGTATATGAGATAATAACTAATGCTTTTACTTTATATGTATTAATGTGTGTAAAGTATAATTAATATTTGTGTTTTATATGCATTAATATGTATGAATTTGGCATGGAAATTTTCAAAATAAGTTTTTGAATGCCAAAAAATATAGCATAAAATTTCTCTTATTTTAGCCCATGTTTTAAACCTTTTTAAGCTTAAATAAGCCCAAAACATGCAAAAAGCAAGTCCAATCCATAGCAGCCCCAAAAAGTCAAGTTTATGATAAGTTTGAATCCAAATTTTGATTAAAAGACTCACTTTTGGGCAGCTCATTTCCCCCATCCGAAAATCCTACTTCTCCTTCTTCCTTTGCTCTTTGTTTTTCTTTATTCTCTTTAAGGAAAAGTAGCCCAAACCCTTCACTAGACAAGCAACCAAAGTCCAAAAGCTTCCTTCAAGACAAAGCCTCATCCATGTAAGTCCATGCAAGTGTATGAGTTTTGTTACTTTTTCTTTATGCCTTGAATGTGAAATGCATGTTAGTATAAATTTGGCTATGTATGAGTTTAAGTAGTTTTATGTGATAATGGAAGTTTGGGTTGTGTTTTGATGTTATTTAACTTGCTAAAAAATGTTTTGGAAGTAGAGTGAAGTGTTGAGAAGCTTGAAGTTGTATTTGAATAGGTTAAGATGATGTAGAGTGTAAAACAAAGCCTAAAGTGATTGTGTATGTATAAGAGTGTAATAATGTGTTTGGGATGAAGATTTATGAGTTTTGGAGTGGAGAAGTGATGATATTTGTGTTGGACATGAGTGGAAGTTAAGTATTAACTTGATGCATGAGTTTTGGATGTTCAAGACTTGGGTTATGTGAAGCAAATGTGCTAATGTAATGAAATGAGTTTAGCTTGATGTTTGATGTGTTTAATGAGTTGAAAGTGAAGTAAATTCATGTTTGAAGTTGATAAAATCCATGTAAGATGTTGATACTGTGTTTTGGTTGAAGTTAAAAATGTTAAAGTTAGTAAAAATTCGTGTTCAAAATAAGGGAAGTATAAAAACTGTCAAAAACTCTATCAAACGACCCTATTTGGAGGGGTGTTTGGAGCAAACGGCCCCGTTTGGGGGGAAGGGGTGGATGTTGCTCTCTCGGATCAAAAATCTCATTTTACCTGAGTTGAAACGGCCTCCCAAACGGCCTTGTCGCCAATGGTGTTGCGGTTTCTGATTTCTTTCTTGTTGCGATACTATTTTGTAAATTGGCCGTAACTTTTTCATTCGACCTCCGATTGAGGTGATTAAAGTTGCTATAGAAAGCTTGAAAAGAGATCTGCAACTTTTAAGTTCTGAGTTTTTGTAAATTAAAAAGTTATTGATTCTTAAGTTTTACTTCTTTCTAGTTACTATGATTTTCAAACAAAGTTAAAAACTTGTATTTGTTTGTTAAATGTGTTTTTGCTTAGGAAATGGATCTTTTTGGATTAAAATGAGATAGATAAATGATATTTGATGTGTTATATTGATTTGTGTTAAATTTTTTTTTAGCAGTGAGAAATTCTTCCTCTAATTATCCTCTGAGTGCATCTAGTGATTCTCTATTGGGTTCAGGTACGCAGTAGCTTGATTTTTGTATACTAGGAATAGGCATAATTGAACTTGACTTAATTTAAGTTGGCTTAATAATTGATTGAATTGATTGTCTATTATGTCGTTTAATCTAGTTCGAGTAATGGAAACCTGTCATGATGCACTAACATGTTAGATATAGGCGCTTTAACCTTTTTATCATGATGCAATGACTATTACCATGATGCAATGGTACGCTATGATGCAATAGCGATTCTTTTATGGTTAAGCAAGTAATCGATGAAGAGTGAGTATCTGTATAAGGTTTGCTTGCACTTAAGGTGAAGTGATATGATTTAGTTCAATGTTCATGGGGACGTGTGAATTGAATGATGTTATGAATTAAGTTAAGTTAAGTTGAGCAATGGCTATAAACTCTAGATGAGGTTACTTTTATTGAATAGATATAGATAATATATGTATTCAGATTGTTTGTATCAACCCCCTGAGCAGCTGTGTTACTCAGGACCCTTGAATTCCCATAGCTTGATCCTGGGGCTTGAATACCCCACTGTTGTTTTGTTAAATGAGAATTAAGCAAGATAATGACTTAATTGTTTATGTATTGCATTAGAATAAGTTTGCTTGGCATTTCGCTTGTGTATTTGTTATTGTATACTGAGCCTTTGACTCATTGTTGCTGCTTCGCAGGTCTTGATGATGAACCATATGATGATTTGGGTTATGGGTCAGATTTTGAGAAGTTTATGGATTAATGGGACCAGTAGGACCTGAGTGGCCTAGATTTTGAGAAGAAAGCTTAGAAGAAATCTTTTGCTTGAAAAGTATATACCTTTGTATTAATGGCTTGTTAGATGAGCCTATTTTGTAAAAGACTTTGAAGTCTCCTAGTTAGATTTTCATAATAAGAATATGTTGTAAAGTTTTGTAGTGTCATGTATTGACACAAACCCTCGTAATGGTGATGTATATGTATATATATATGTATGGATTGCTATTGTAAGCAATCTTATTTTGTTAAAAGTTATTTATAAAGTTTTGTAGTTATAATCAAACAATTCTCATAAACTAGTAGTTTTAGGACGACCTTATATATGATATGCAAATATTATATGTGGTTGGGGACTCGTAACACTATATCTTGGGGTTTAGTGGGTCAAGTCTTTACAGAGAAAAATAATAGGATTAAATTAGATATAACCTTTTTTCTATTTTGGTAGAATTTCCCATCATTTTGAATGTTTTCTATCTTTTGCTGAATTGTCTTAATGAAAGTTTGTTTGTCAAGCTTGATACAACATCCTTAGCCAAAGCTATAGACACTCAAGTAATTTTTCTTTGTATGAAAAAAAATATAGTTCATGTTGGTCATTTTGTTTATACATGAGGTTTATTTTGGCTACTTTATTTATAATAAGGTTTATTTAGAATTTTGACCGATAAATAGTTATCGTAAGGGGCGATCGCTGTAAATGAATGATGGAAATCTCAAATCGTATAATAAAGCATCAAAAGATCTCATTTCGTCTGAAGAATCTTAAATCAAAGACATGCATGTTAAATAATAGATGTGTCTATAAATTTTGCAATTGGACCTATGACGTAAGTGAAAATATTGGAATTGTAAGGTTAAATCATACCTAGAAGAGATTAAGTTACCACATCTCAAATTCAGTCGATAACAATTTAAGGTGGTCCTCACCATTTATTGTAAAATAATCATGTGAAGATGTCAATTTAGGATAGTCCAAAGTCATTTCAAATAGACAGACCAACGAATAGCTTAAACATTTATGTATGATGTTTGGAGTGTTTGTACCTTTATGATAATAATATGTCTCTGTAGACAATATTTCGTGTATATCAAGACCTACTTAGGTCAAGTCACTGACATACTATACCTACCACTTTTTCGACCTACAACTTTTCTATGTAATCTATCACACGTACTTTTTTTTTTTTTATCTACCACATCTATCTCTTTTTAAACAAACCTATTACTTTGTGTAAGATCTAATGGTGGATCTTACATTTGCCTTAAAATTCATCCTTAGATGACTTGACCCAAGTTTTTTCGCATGTATGTACCCCATTATGCCCTGATATTTTACCATTTTTAACTAAGATCTTTGTTAAAGCCATAGACACTCCTCGATACAAAGTTACATGAAGTTGTCAACGACTAAATACATGGTCAAAAAGATAAATTTCGATATTCTAAATTGTCTGACTGTGTGCTTTATTAATTGTTAAAGCAAAACTTAAGCACACAAGAAATTGTTTTCTTATCAATTCAAAGGGTAGGTATAAGTTATCAGAGGTTTTCAAAGAAATCCTTGGAATGAAAACTCTTAATCCTTTCGATTGACCTGTCAAGACCTTTACATAGATGAGATGTCTCAAGAAATAGACGCTCCTTTTTTAAGGGTCAATATGTGGGGAGGCATCCCACTAGGTAGGATGGAGTTTAAATATTCTTGCTGATATAAATGTGCAACATCATCTGTAACGGAGTCAGATGAGCAGTAAATATGGGTCTTACCTCGAAAATACTCTATTATTCTTTCATTTAATCTTTCAACTTTAATATTATTAGTTGCTAGAATTGCACGATTGAGAAAATAATCTCCATCATCCGCAGATGGTGAAAGATTTGGGAAAGTTGCATCTATTAGATTGTCGATTGAATGCTCACCTTCCCATGGAACAACTATTAATTTTAGTACACATATGAAATCTTTGTTAATGGTTGGTTCTAGTCTATCCCCAAATCTTATTAAAAATTAAAAAAAATCTCCATCATTAATAGATCTCATATTTTGAGTTAATCGAAAAATTCGAACACTCCTCCAAAGGGGTGACTGATGAACCAAGGTTGGTTGCAATCATATTTTGATGAGAAAATGTATTGTACAAACGCTCCACAACTTAGTTAAGCTACATTTAATATGCAAAACTTATTTTAGATATGTTTAAGCTTTAATGTGCATATATATGTTTATGTTTATATGCATGTAGTTCTCTGCAAATTGTGCAGGAAAAACTTATGCCCTAGTTTTGATTGTGGCCTTGGTCGCAGACTTCGTCGAAGGTTGATTGGTCTAATCGAAGTGTAAATCCAAGGCATGGAAGTGGAACAAAACAAGAAAGCATGGCCTTGGTCGCGGCCTTAATCGTGGGGTAAATCGAGGGCTCCACAAGTTCAATTCCAGGGTACAATAAGTATAAATTTAAGGCTCAATGAGCATAAACTTGGTCGTCGGGTAAATTTAGGCGCAACAAGCCTAAGGCCTGACAATTTTAAAAACAGCAATTATAGACTTTCAAATTCGATCATTGGTGGTTCTTTCGGGAAAAACAACTATGTTTTTAAAGCTGATATATATAGATGTTTTTGGGTCTTTTTTCTTTTTTGAGAAAGAAAGAGAAGAGAGTAGAGCTTAATTTGTATATATTATGCAAAAATACTCTCTGTTTGTGTTTGTTTTTGTTAAGTGAATAATGTCATTCACGAGTTTAGTGAGCTAAAATTGTAAGGCACTATTTGCGCATTTATTTGTAAGTGTTTTAGTAAAATCCTCTTGTATTTGAGGCAATTGTGTGAAGTCCTTGGCTGTTGAGGCAATGTGAAGTCCTCTATTGATGAGGTATTTGTGAAGTCCTCTTTATTAGGCATTTGTTTTATGTTGAATAAAATGCGTGAAGTCCTCCTTTGGTGAGGTAATTGTGGACCGTGGAGACTAGGGGTTGGGCCGAACTTCACATTAAATTTGGTGTAATCTCCTCCTTCCCTTATCTTTTTATTATTGTTGTTGTAATTGTGCAAAAAAAATGATTAAAGAGATAATAGTTGGATAAGTGAGTTTAAAATTGGTTTAAAAACCCGCTAGAGTTAATTTTTTCCAACAATGACTTGCTCAAGCATGCATTCACCATTTAATATCCCCTATGAAACAACTAGACTAACTTACTTGAAATCTCCTCCTAATATCATAATTTTCCACCCATATGGTAAGTTAATTTATGTGATATCTTAAAGCATTCTCTTAAGAACTCCAAAGACATATTTGATAGCTATTGGTGCTTCATCCCATAAAATCGCTTTAGAAAGCTTTAAAAGATGAACTAATTCAAATTGTTTGCTCACTAAACAAAGTATTTTGTTCTACCTTTAGATAATATGATTCTTGCAATCTTAGAAGTAGTTGTAACTAAGGCAATGTGACCAACACTTCGAAGGGAAGCTAAAATAGCATGGTACAATTGCATTTTGATAGTGCCCCCCTAGACCATCTATGAAGAAAATTGCATTTCATCTCGATCTAATGTCGACATTACCAAACAAAAAGCATGGCTTTATTCAACATTCAAGTTGGAGGATGCACTTATATCATCAACAGCAATATGAATCGATAACTCATCTTGAATAATCCTTGTCACACCATTTTAATATTCCAAGTGGCTACTCAAATTGGGTGACTCATAATCCAATAACATCTTCCCATGCTGCACTAATAATAATTTTAGGTCTCTTAATAATTGATCAATTAAAACCACATTAGAGCTAGTTGAAAAGGAAGGATAATCTTGTATCACTTCGTATAGAATTCATCCCATAATGATCTTATATTATTAGATTGACAATATACCATAATAGTTAAAAATAGCCTCTTTAGTGTTGATGGCATTTGGAAAGAAACTACTTCGAGTAAGCATTAGTGCCTGTTGTCATCATTCTCAAGAAGACTTCAACTTTTAGCATCCTTTAGGACGTATTATGGCTAATTGCATCATATGTTAATAGGGAGCTGAATTATGTAGGATCACAGACATGGTCGAGTAAAACTTGTAAACAAAACCTTTTTGCATCCATTAGCTGAATGGTATAGATTCTTCTGATTACCTTTCTTTCTATCCTTCTTTGCTACCATGTTGAATTGACCCATTTGTACCATTACAGAAATTCTTTATACAAATATCTTTTTGCTTGTAAGTCTATGCTGTTTATATGAAAGAATTCTGTAAGCATTGTTCATGGTGAAAGGTTTTTGACCAAAAGGGAATCTACTAATTGGTCTTCTCTAAAATGCACCATATGCATGTTAGGAAGATGTACCTGCAAGCTAATAATTGAAGGATATATACAACTCATTAAGAATTGCATCAATCTCCATATAGCCTGAAGGGCACATACCCAACATGTATCAATGAATTGTTAGATTTCATCATTTTTAGATCCAATGCGAACTTCCATGGAAACTCTATCAAGTCCCTTATGGATGCACTTATAAAGATACTTAACACTCTTCACACTTTCACCGACTTCCCCACTAATGCGGCAGTCATACTTAAAAAGTAACCAAAGATTATAAGGGTTAGGCAACTTAACAGTGCTTGTATTTTTGTGTCTATAGATTGAGTAAGAGTCATTCCCTTGAGAAGTAGCATTTGTAAATGGTTTTTAGAAAAGACACTTAAAATGCACCTATTTCATACATGGTGCTAAGGTATTGTATCCTCTACATGGTCCATGGATCATATGTTTAAGAATAGCTTCATAAAGTCAAGTTTCTTCTCTTTGATTTGGAATTTCAACCCCTCAACAGCATCATAATCATTGGGTGAGTTGAATTTATCATTTGAGTGTAGAAAGATGAGTATATGGGCATGTGGGGGGTTGCGTTTTTGGAACCCTATAACGTAAGAATAACCAATCACCTTTCCAAACACTCTCTTTCAATAATATCCCTCTCTAACTGCTCAAGACGTGAATGGAAAACACATGAAAGCAAATCTAGGCGATCTTGTGGTGTTTGTTCTAGAAGTAACTGTTGTTGAATTTCAGGCCATGATGGGTTGCATGTTATAGTGATAAACAAATCTGGTTGTCTATATTTTTGAATTAAAACCATTGCATCTTGATATCTTTGATACATATCTCATTGACTTCCATAAATGAGGATGGTAAAACAATCTACTAACTAACATTTCCTATATAACATACTCACGTATTAATTGTAGAGCATAATTACATAAATATCATTAAGAAAAAGGTTGCTTGGTAAAAGTCATCTTGAGTGGTTTCTTGATTTCATTGCAACCATCTAAGCTTTTGAGTTTCAATCTTCATGAGATTGCCAACCCTCCCTTCCCCCTAACCACCCACACATAAAAAGAAGAAGAAGAAGAAGAAGAAGAAGTGATTGTTCGTGCTCACAAATTTGAAAACAAAATCATCTTAATGTTGGATTTTGCAACATATTAAATATAACTTGTTCATTGATAATAATGTAAGACTACTACCTACATTTTGTATGCATAAAAGGACAACACATCACGTTGTTGCCATTTATTAATCTTATGTTGACATCCCATCCATATGTTCCATATGGAAAAAGTAGAAGATATTACAAGGAGTCATAATACTGCACCGATACTGAATGCTGACTTAGATGCTACTGTAGTAATTGAAATACTGAGTATATCAGAAGCCATGATACACAAATTTGGATACCTTTGATGTTGAGTTTTCTAATATTGTAACACATTCAACTTTGAATAGAAACTCATATTCATTATCGGTTCATCTAGATAAAGACCTAAAGAAGATTTATCAGTACTCTCCACTTCAACTTGATAGTACTCCTACATCATTGGGGGGAAAAAAAAGGAAAAGATAGTTATGAGTTTTGATCATTTAATAAGAAACATTGCAACAAAGGAAAAAAGGAAAAAAAAAAGATTAAAGTGATTATTGAACTTACATAAATAGTAGCAATGTCTATACCCAAACTCTTTTCAATGCCCCCAACTACTTTACCTCTATCTCCAACTCTACCTCCAAGTCCTTATTCAACTTGAGAAGATCCAAGTTGACAACTACTTGAACTCGCTTTACCTGTCTTGCTCTTGTCATGCTCTCCAAATAGTTTGTATAATTTGGTCTTTATTTTGGTTAACTTGCCATCCTAAGTAAGTGGATCAATCTTATTAAAGCAAAACTTCAAGAAGATGAACTTCATTTGAGGATCAAGGACAGCTCCAAGTGCAAGAGTAATGCTATATTCCCTCCAATACTATCAAATTATTGTTTCATTTTAATAGACATGTCCCTTAAAACCAAATCCTTACTCATTATATTCTCATTCAATAAACACTTGATTCTCCATGGTTGTAAGAAGTATGAGTTTGAAGTTAGATAAGTTGAACAAGACATCGAATTGGTGATGGCGTAAAAAGGACTCAAAAGCTTGCACAACTTCTGTGCTCTTTCCTTCTTCTCCTTTAATGACAAAATTTGTAGTGTGAATCATTCGATTGGATGTAAGAAAAAACACGCTGATACTTTAGAGCACTATCAAGCATAAGTTAAGTAGAGTTCCATCTAGTAACCACATCCATGTGTAGCCCAACACAAGTATTAGTATTTCCAACCCATTTAACACACCCCCAAAAATGTTTCATTCTACTCTCTGACCCCTTGACGTACTTTACACGCTCTCTTATGTTAGGTAACATTGTGTTAGCAATTGTTAAGCCCTCTTTAACAATCAAATTAAATATATGAGCACAACATCTAATATGAAAAAATTCACCATCTCAAAATAAACTTCCATGTAATTTATGATGAGCTTTTAGAAACTCTTGCATATAGTCATTAACATACGCATTATCCAAGGTAAGAGAGAATACCTTTTTGTCTATACCCTAATCTATGAAAAAGTCAAGCATTTTCTTTGATAATTCAAAGCTTAGATGAGGAGGGGGCATATGACAAAAAAAGAAAGAATTTTATTATTAAGCTTCCAATTACCGTCCACAAAATGAGCAGTCAAACACATATAACCCTTCCCAATGGAAGTAGTCCATAGTCTGAAGTCAAAACAAACTCTATTAGGAATTCTCTTAAAAACATGCTTCAATTTATCCTTTTGGCTAAGTGCAATCTCATAACATCATATGCAACCATTTTCCTAGATATGAAAACATACTAAGGGTAGAAAACTCGTGCAAATCCTTTAATCCTCCTATATTCAATAAATGAAAATGGCAGATCATGTTCAATGATCGCCATTATCAAAAACATCACGAGCATGTTTGTAATTTGCTTTCTTAGACCTTAATTTTCTAGATTGATCAATGATCATATCACCTACATCATGATACTTAGGAATCAAACGACATTTTTCTAAATGTTGACCTAGAGTTAACGTTTCATATTTATAACCACCAATAATATATTCTTTTTCCGCATTCATTGCACCTTGCTCTTTTTTTTTTTTTACCATCTTTTTCTATTCCTATCTTTTCATATGATTCCCAAACAGGAGAAGTAATTTGTCTAACTCTCTTACCTTTAGTAAGATGATTTGTTTTTTCAATTTACCCACGCAAGGCTGATTGCATATGTCAATAAAAACTTATTTGGTCTTTTATGATAAATGGCTAGCACCATTATAATATTCCATGACAATTTTCTCTTTCGTCATTCTCCTTTTCTTTTTTGACATTGTAGTTTATACCCCTCTTAAAATTACTCTAAGTCTTACACAAGATTTCAAACCTCGTCATAATTAGTAAAGCTAGAATCAGAATCACATAATACATCTACGATTTTCCAATTTTATACATATATAATATCACTATTCATAAGAACAATAAGTAAAGAAATAATCAAATATATATAATTAATTAACCTAGAAAGTATATTCATTAATTTTGGTAAGCAATTTACCTTTAGAGTGGAATGCACAACTAAGTCAAGTCATCGGAGTATCGAAGATGAGTTATGACTTGTGAACACGAGGCAATGTGAACTATAGAGTGTAGATGAAGAAATGGATGTAGATGTGGCTAGATACTATTTTCTCTGGTTGCTTTTGCATACTTGCTTTAGGGTTTTAACTTTTAACTTTTAACTTTTAATCGGTTACCATGCTCAGTAGGTTCTTTTGTTCTTCTTTTTAATGTTTTAATATTTAAGACTTTAAACTTGTTTTATTTATTTTTTCTAAAGAAAGCGGGCTAATTTGGCTCGTAACGGGTTAACTCGTAGGTTAAACGGGTCAGATTCATTTGATCCACTTTTAAATGGGTTGAAAAAAATTAAACCCTAACCTGTTTTTTAAATGAGTTGACTAGGCTAGCCCTCGTGTCATGACCTTAAAAGGGGCCTAGAAGAGTAAATCTGTAGTTATCATACTACGTGTGTACCCGTAATATGAAAACAGTTTTGTAAGTCAGAGGTTGTAAAATTTTACTCAGTATTTGCTATAAAAATTTTAATTGTATAAAAATAATAATTTGATAACTAAGGAAATATAAATTGATCACGCTTTTTCTATATATGATATTTAAGACTCTTTTTAGTTAAATTGAAATTATTTTAAAAGTGCAATTTTTAACCGACAGTGTATTGGGTGCGTATGCAGTAATAATATATCGGTGAATACCGAGTCGAATCCATAGGGAGTGAGGACTAGCTCTCAACTATACTAGTCCAATTCATAGCTACGCAAATCAAAAGTTGTTTCTCTTTTTAGATTTTCTTTAATAAGACTAACCTATAGAAAAATCTTGGATTTCCAACACCTTTGAGTTGATTAAGTTATGAGCCAATAGATCTGGATAATCAATTAGTGTATGCTACTGACCAAAAATGCACTTATCAATCCAAATCATCAATGGGTTCAGTTTTTCAACAATAAAGAACAAGATAACAATTCATTTTCCCAAAGTGAACTATTACCCTAAAATTATCAATCAATGTTCCCTATTCCAAGGAAAGTGATCAATTGACAATTCTTTTTTAATTCACCAAACCCTAATAGAATTACAACCCATATCTTTATGTGAAATGCAATCCTAATTAGATAATCACAAAATTGATTAGAAGAGAATTTTCCAATTATAATCCTAATCATTCATGAACTCCGAGTTTAAGCAAAAATTGCATGAATTGTGAAATAACATTGATAATCCGAATATGAACAAAGATTTAATCAACAACAGTATTCATCAATCATATGAGTCAAATCGACAACTCAAAACCGATTTAAGATAAAAGGAATCAAGCATCAAACAACATCTAAAAAGAGGATGTAAGAAAAAGAATAAAATAATCATGTCAGTGGAACCCTGTTCTTGAAATCCAAATCTAAATGTCGTTATCTACTTGAATCCCGGTGTGGAATCCGCAAACAAATTAAAATAAAAAGTTTTCTAGTGTTCTACACTAATCTAGATTTAGGAGCAAGGAGAGAATTTGTATTTTCGTGCCTAGGGTTTCTAATTCAATACAACAAGAGAAGTTTATATGTGAAAAGTTGTAGGGAAGATACACTGACACTCTACATCGGCGATGTACTTTTGGTTCTAGCCGGCCTTCTTTTTAAAAATTAATTTCCAAGAGCATTTTTGAATGTACATACAACACAAAGATTTCATCACCACCTGAAGTGATGGAAAAACCTTAAAAGGAACACCTCCAAGACGAGAAGGATAAGAGATCGATCAAAGATCATATTGCGTCTCCTCGTGGAGAAAAAGATGGGCTGGTATCTCAATGAAGGAGGCCCCAAGCCTCGGGAAGAAATCTTCTTGGAAATTAGGAACTTGGATATCTTGCTCAAATCATCCAAGATGTATAGCAAACTAGGCAGAAGGGATACGAGCAAGTATTGCGACTACTACCAAGACATGGGCCATAACACCAACGGTTGCTACTAGTTGAAAGTCCCTTTCCAAGAAGCCTTAAAGAAAAGGCTCCAATGACAATACATGACCAACCAGAACAATACCATTGAGGGGTCAAGTTAATGAAGAATGAATGATCCCCAGCACTATTCCAGAAACCGATTAGAATAATAGCCCAATGATGCCACTCGAAGGGTAATGAATACCATTGTCGGAAGATTACATCAGACTATTCTCTCCTAGTTCTCTAGAAATGATAAAGGAAAGGAAGTGATGGTCCTAGAAAAGAGAGAAAATTTTGATGTGGCCTTCGAGTTCACTAACGTTGACCTAGACAAAGTCAAGATACCATATCAAGACGCTTTTGTCAGAAAAGCATGAGTAGTAGGCTTCGATATGATGAAAGTCCTGGTTGACACTAGGAGCAGCGTAGACATCTTCTTTGGCTACCCCTTTAACAGACTTCGCAATGATAACATCCATGAGAAGTTAAAGCCATATAAGCATGAACTCTTTAGATTCAAATATTAGTGGGTTAAGGTTGGAGGGTTTGTTACCTTGCCAATGAGACTGGGCAATGACAAGCACAAGGTGTAGAATGAAGGAGAATTCCTGCCGATAGATTGTTGGTCACCTAATAACATGACACTCAGATGATTAGCCCTCTTTCTCTTCTGGATGGTCCCCTCCTTGACCCATCCCAAGGTGAAGTTCCTTACCCTAAGTAGGGTCGCTCTATGCAAAGCTTACCAAGATCTATTTTCAGACTTTATGTTCGAGCATTAGCGAGGGACTAAGTAAATAGAATCATTTCCCAACCGACTAAACTAGAAGAAAGTTAACCAAGGAAAAGGATGAGAGGAGCCGATTGAGCCAACGAAAGAAATTTCGCTCAATAAAGATCCTACCAAGGCTGCCAAAATTAGCTCAGCATTGTCATAAAAGTTCAAGGAAGAACTAATCCACTTTCTCCATCACAATAATGACATCTTTACATGGACACCTGCTGACATGACCAAAAATAGACCTAGGGGTCATCACTTACAAGCTTAGCATCGATCTAAAGATAAAACTAGTACATCTTGTGATGTTACTTTGCAACCGCTTAGCAAGTCGTCATAGAAGAAGAGTCCAAAAATTACTCAAAGTAGGATTTATCCGAGAAGAAAAATACCCCATGTGGCTCGTTAATGTGGTGATGGTGAAAAAAGCCAGTAGTAAATGGAGAATATGCGTTGATTACACCGACTTCAATAAGGCGTGCCCGAAAGGCTAATTTCCTCTCCTAAAAATAGATTAATTGGCCGACTTCACGTATGGGAACACCTTATTAAGTTTTATGGATGCTTTCTCTGGATACAACTAGATAATGATGGAATCGAAAGACCAAGTACACACATCATTTATTACTGACTTGGGCACATATTGTTACAATGTCATGCCATTTGGCTTGAAGCATGCTAGGGCTGTCACGCCCCAAAGGGAAAGGGGTACCCTAGTTGTATTGTATTGTATTATAAATAGAATTGATTATTGTACAATACAACTAGTTACTCTAAGAGATGTGATATATAAAATAAGATCTTTAAGGTTGCTCGATAAGAAATGATGTATATACATAAGTTACGTAATAATAGAGAAAATAAACTACATATAAATTCTTAGGTTGGTTTAGCAAACTTAAATACTAATAACATAATGTGAATATAAAATTACTACTACATTAGTTCTATAATTATTTTGCCCATTCTCATTCCTTTCTAGCTTTATTTCCTTACCAGCTCAAGTCTCCGAGATGAAACTAACCAAGGCTATAGGAGATCCCTAAAAAATCTGTAGGAGTATGAACATATCTACGGCTCAATGAAGTAACCATCACATATTACATATCAAGCATATCATACAAGTTTATTAACAAGCAAGTGCAATGTATCATTTAAACATATGCTCAAATACAAGTTTGGACAAACTAGAATCCAAATAGGATGTAGATTTATTCCCTCTCATTAAGATTAAAGGAACCAAGTCAAGGAATACATCTTTATGACCCACCTGCCCAAGAGAAAATAAGAACACCAGGAATATCAACAAATCTACGTTATTTTATGATTTTGTTTATGTATAGTTTTTGCACTCAATTTCCTTTAGACCTAGAAATTTCACTAAGTGTTAGTCATTTCATGTTGATAACACGGGTAGTGCTCCTTCTTTTGCTAGTTAGTTCCCATGGAATCGAACGGAACAAAGATAATCTTGCGTAGAACTAAAAACTTTTCATCTAGAAAAACCAAGCATTATTAGAGAATCGAAACACTAATATGTAGTAGGGTATCACATCTTTTATGCAATAGATGCAAATCATGCAATGCATGATCTTTTTAACTTAGAGGCCTTATAGTTTTTAGTCAATTTTCAAGCGATCAAACAATTCACAGACAATATCCAACATGCTTCCAACAATTTTTCACAAAAATTCCATTATCACTTTGAGTAAGTATATTCTTAACATCCACTTCAAACACTACTCATCAAGCAATATCCCCAACACCACATGCATCATAATCTCATTTACTTAACTTATTATAGATGCCACTAAAGTTACAATAAAAAACAACGTAATAAATCAGAGTTACTCATCGACTCATGACGATTAATTGTAATAATCCTTTAGGAAATCTGCAATTTGATCCAATTAACCTAATAGATGAATAAAATATTCATTAATCAGATAACTAACTAGGTAAATAATTGCTAATGAGTGACTAAGTGTCATAAAATCAATTTTTATTCTTTTTAAACCATTTTATCATTTATAATTCGAATTTAGCTTATAAATAGTTGATTTAAAGCCCATAAAATATTTTATTTTTATAGTAAATTTACGAAATTTTGGTCAACGAATTTTTCTTATAAAAAGCGCTTAAATAATTCCAAATACATGTTTTTAGGGCATAATCTTTAACTAAACCTATATTAGTCAATTCAATTCAAATTTTTATGTATAAATAGGCGTCAGAAAACTTGTTTTGTGTATCATATGCTAGTTACTCAATTTATCTACTTTGTAATTTATATTTTCCTTATTTTATGAATTTCTATAGATGCTATAGGATTTTTCCATTTATTGTTTTATTTAATAATTTTATTATTAAACTTTTATTGATTATAAGAGTCCTTTAGTGTAATACAAATATTTATTATTTACTTTCATTTTGTTTGCCTTGATTCTAAGTTATACTTATATGTCTATTTATGGTGGTGTCATTATTCTAAATTTTTATAGTTTATCTAGTTTGTTTATGCCTGCTTTGATGGTATGTTTTTTTATTATTGTTTACTTCATTTGTCAATCTTATCTGCTTATGTAGGTTAAAAATTTTATTATTTATGGGGCATATCTATAATCTAACTACTAGTATGCTTCTCAAATGAGTTTATGAATTCATTTTTGTATTTTAAATTATAGTTTGTTCCTATAATTTTATTTTTACTCAAAATTTTAAGATCAGTTCCCTAGGATTATTCTAGCCTATTCAAATCTTCTATTTCTATTATCATTCTTTTAGAATGCCTAAATGGTATGACTTTTTACTATAATTTTTTATATATCCATAATTTAGTATTTCTCATAGATATTTTAATGTTCATATTGGCTAAGTTTTACCATCTAGAGGATGTTGTAGACATATTCTACTAAATTTTGAACTAAGTTAGAATATGAAATATGTATGGGGAATCATATTTTTATGGTGGCCGAAAAGTAATGTATAGGTCTCCTAAATTTAAAATTGATTTTCCGTAATTTCCTTTACTAGATATAGTATCTAACTTAATTAAAATAATATTATGTGTTATCTCATACTTATGTTATTACCACTCATGAGCTTTGCGAAAACTAAATGCATAGAGTTTCTATAATAAGTGTATACTTTATTTTTTCCTAGTTTCGACACATATAGAAGATTTAAAATATAAGATGGGTTAGATATTACCTTAAATGGTTATAAGACAAGGTGATAACATCATCTCCCCCCCCCTCCCCCCCCAAACAAAACCACCTTTCATTTTCTAATGTAGACCGAATCCTATAGGCCACAAGAAGGGAATGAGTTTATTAAAATCTTAAAATCACACTATATTAATCAATATAACTTTTACCTTTGATTATTAGCTCTAGTGCTTTGTTGATGTTATTGGTTGTCTCATTTTTCTCCTAGAGGTCTTGGTGGAAGGATGGAATTTATTGGCTTTTGTTTGGTTTATATTATTGTTTTGTTGATGTTGTGGGTCAAGATGGGGCACAAAAGAAAGTGATGTTGGTTTTGTCTTGTGGGTTAATGGGTATTTATGAATGGGATGGAGGAAAAGTAGGAGAGCTTATACTTGAAGTTTGACTCCTTTATAAAGAAAAAGACTAGGCATGGTTCAGAGTTTTTGGTGAAAGATTTATTGCTTTGTTTGTTTCTTATTTATAGGTCTTAGTTGTTGACTTAAGTACTTGATTTGTGAGTTGCTACACGGTAAGGAAAAGAAGGAAAGGTAAAAGAAAGAAACAATTTAAAATTGACTAATCTAACTTCTGGATTTTCTTAAGGTCATCTATGGTGAAACAAGGTGGATTTATTATGTCTATTTGTTGTTGTTATTTCTCGATGAATTAAGAAAATATCACCGTCCTCTATAAGTTTCTCCAATGAGTCATCAAGTTCCATTTAATGTTGGAATTGTTTAGTTAATTTTCATTGGATCAAGTGTCCTTCCTTGTTGACGTTTTATACTACTTGGTTACTCCCTTAAGCAATGGACATGGTGATAAATTTGGTAGAAGAAAAGCCGATCAAGTGGCTCTCATTTTCACCATGTGAGTTAAACTTTTACTTGTAAGACAATTGTAAGATAAATATCTAACTTATTTCATCAAAAACTAGCTCATATGCATATAATTATGTCAGTTATATGAGAGTTTGATTCTTAAAAATTTATGTAAGGTTTTAAAATATTACTAGCATATTTTTGAGTTCAAATTTTAAATTTAAAGTTTACACGATTGAGTATTTTTAAAGTTTTATCCTATGCGATTAGGGTTTTAGGGCCCAACGGATTAAATTAGAAAATTAGTACCTATAAACTCTAAATTTTCTAACTAAAATTATGATGCAGTTCAAATTTTTATTTGATGTCTAAATTGATAGTTACAGATTTGTTTATAGTTTTCTATTATGTATTTATAACCCTAATAGTTTATTTTCAATTTATCGTTTTTAGTCTATATACTCTTGTAGTTGCTAGCTTTTTAGTGCACTTGAAATCTAAGGTTACTTATACTTACAACCTAAGTTTTCGACTCAGGTTATGAAATCTTGTCTTTGGTATTTTTTAATATCTAAAAAATTTTTATTCAGGGTTTTAGGTTATAAACAGACTCATAATACTTTAAAGCTTATAACTTGGGTTTTTGTCGGGTGTCAAATTTAGTATCTATGTTGCATTTGTTATTCTATTGATTTTTACTAGTCTTAAAAATTCTTGAGGTTTACAAGGGCCACCTATTAGAGGCTGGTAACCATAGTCTTCATTCTTCAAAGAGTAGATTGATCGGAATATGGAAGTCTACGTAGATGACATGATGGTGAAAAGCCTAAACCATGAAGATCACCTCAAAGATCTTTGAGAAACCTTTGATTGACTAAGACAGTGCCGGATGAAGTTAAACCCCCAAAATTGCATGTTCGGAGACTTGTTCAAAAAATTCTTAGGATAGATGGTCACACAATGAGGAATAGAGGCAAATCGTCAGAAAATTAGAGTTATGCTAGACATGACCCCTCCCAAGTCAGTCAAAGACATCTAGAGACCCACTGGTTGAATAACATCCCTAAGCCGTTTCATATCTAGAATCACCCATCGATGCACCGAATTCTTCAAAATTATAAAAAATCCAATGTACTTCAAGTGGACAAAGGAGTGTGAAAAAGCCTTTGGAGACTCGAAAGAAATTTAGAGGACTTCACTAATCCTAGCCAAGCTAGTACAAGGAGATGAGATGTTTTTATATTTGGTCATAGGTAGTAAAGCCATCCCTTCTGTCCTGGTACAGGTAGAAGGTCGTGAACATAAGCTAATCTACTACATCAACCACATACTTTAAGGGCCAGACGAAAGGTACTCTAAAGTTAAGAAATTTGCCTTAGCTATGGTCATATCAATCAGAAGGTTCAAGCCATATTTCGATGTGCACAAAGTGATGGTCCTTACTGATTAGCCACTACGTGCCATCTTCCATAAGCTCGATACATTGAGTAGAATGATGAAATATGGACTGGAAATCAATGCATATGGAGCATAGTTGAGGGCCCATGAAGCCATAAAACCTCAGGTATTGGTCGATTTCGTTGCATAATACACAAGCTTTTCGAGTGAATCGTTCAAAATAGGAAAATCATAATGGACCCCCACATAGATGGGTCCTCCATTTAGGAAGGCTGTAGAGTCGGATTGATCCTCCAAGGCCCTTACAATGTCAAGATATATTTTGCATTAAGTTTGGCTTTGACACCAACAATAATGAGATAGAATATGAAGCACTTATAATAGGACTGAAGCTAGCAACATAAGTCAAGGTCGATAACCTGACGATCTTGTTTGACTCCCAACTTATTGTCTAATAAGTCAAAGGAGAATATGAAACCAAGGGGGATTCCATGGTGAAAAACCTAAAAGTTGTCTAATCACTAGTTGTAAACTTCTCCAGCTAAGGCATTCACAAAATCCTTCCAATGGAAAACGTAGAAGCAAACAAACTCTGTAATTTTGCTATAATGAGCTTCCAAAACCCTTAGCCAAGGGAAGAGAGAATATTTATGGAATACCTCCCTCAACGTACCATTAACAAGCAACATTCTAAACCCTTGAAATGGGAGAAGGCCTCGCATAACCATGATGGATGGGTCCATAAAGGAATACCTACAAAATGGTACCCCCCCCCCCCCCCCCCCCCCCCCCCCCCAACTGATAAGAAAGTAGCCAAGAAGCTCATGTATCAAACCACAAACTTTACATTCCTAAATGGCATCCTGTACAAGAGAAGCCATAGCCTACCCCTCCTTCACTGCCTCTGACTGGAAGAATCCATCCCCGCCTTAAAAAGGTTGCACTTTGGAAAATGCAATAACCATGTGGTTGGCTAGATACTACGAGAAAGCCCTTTGCCTTAGCTACTATTCATCAGCCATAAAGAGAGACGTGGCCGAGTTAGCTAAGAAATGTGCCTAATGCCAAAAACATGCCCCTTTGGTCCCATGCTCTAAGCAATTATCTCCAAACTCTCACTAGTCTATGGCTGTTTGTCTAGTGGGGGATGGACATACTTAGACCTTTCTCTAGAACCTCTAGCTAAAAAGCTCAAGCAGTCCCTAATATCACAGAGTGATCTATAGAATCCTTAGTAGACCAACCACATCTTGTGCCGATTTGGCCATAAGTCTTAATTACTAATAATGGCACCTAATTCGATAACGATTAGTTCAGGAAATTCTATAAATTCCACCATATTGAGATCCAGTACACCTTTATCTCCCATACTCAGAGTAATGTACAGCTAGAAGTGATCAACAGCACCATTACTGAAAGTCTCATCATTGTTGAAAGTCTTAAAAAGATGGTCGATTCAGACAAGGTAGACTAGGCAGATTGATCGCCCAATGTATTATAGAGATATAAAACTACACATCGAACATCCATCGGAGAAACTCCTTACAGGATCGCATTTAGCATAGAAGTCGCTTACCCTGTTAAGCTATAACTCTTGACCTAAAGAACTCAAGAATTTCACCTCAACAAAGTTGGACTGCGGGCTAATATTGACACCATATAAGAACTCCATGAAGAAGTTGAATAGAGGCTCGTGGGTTACCAACTCAGGGTTTCATAGTACTACAATAATAAAGTTAGACACAATGAGTTCAACCTGGGTGACTTAGTATGTCAAAAATTGGCAGATATGGTGGCTTGAGAAGGCTAAGGAAAATTGGCTCCCACCTAGAAGATCCTGTTCGAATCACCAAAAATCTCGATAACTGCACTTACCGTGGAATGTCTTGATGGACAACCAATCCCCAGAGCTTAGAATGATGATAGCTTAAGGAAGTACTTTGCTTGAATTTCAATTTATATGTGATTGTTTGCTTTTTTCTTTTCTACATCATTTCCTTTAAGGAATTTAAATATCAAATCTTTTTAAGTCCAAGAATATATCAAATCTCACATTATTTGTCCAAGAATATAAAAACCTTTAAGTCCCATGTGAGGACATTCGACTAAGTAGACCATAACTCTAGGGATCGAATGATTGAGTCACT
This sequence comes from Combretum micranthum, assembly GCA_024138025.1. Lineage (NCBI taxonomy): Eukaryota > Viridiplantae > Streptophyta > Magnoliopsida > Myrtales > Combretaceae > Combretum > Combretum micranthum. The sequence goes on along the minus strand of JAMXBD010002711.1, from coordinate 106,408 downwards.
TATATTCAACACTTGCTTCTTAAAAATATTTAAATCCCATGTGAGGGCGTTCGATCAAATGGACCATAACTCTAAGGATCAAATGATTAGGTCGCTTACGTTCAGCACTCATATCCTAAAAACATTTAAGTCTCATGTGATGGCTCGACCAAATGGATCAAAACTCTAGGGAATGAATGACCATGTAGCTTATATTCAACATCCATGTCCCAAAAACAATTAAGGCCCATGTAAGGGCATCTGACCAAACGGACCATAACTTTGGGGATCGATAACGGGTCTAAAAACATTTAAGTCTCATGTGAGGGCGTTTGGCCAAAAGGACCATAACTTTGGGGACCGATATGGTGGGTCGCTTATATTCAACAATTGTATCTTAAAAACCTTTAAGTCCAATGTGAAGGTGTTCGACCAAATGGACCATAACTCTGGGGATCGAACGACTAGGTTGCTTATATTCAACACCCATATCTTAAAAACATTTAAGTTCGATATAAGGTTTTTTGACAAAATGGACCATATCTTTGGGGATCGAACAATAAGGTTGCTCATGGTCAGCACCCTCATCCTTAAAACTTAAAGTCCCATGTGAAGGCATTCGACCAAACAGAGTATAACTTTAGGGATGAAACGATTGGGTCGTTTACATTCAACACTCACTCCTAAAAATTAATGTTGTCAAAGCCTGCCTGGACCGGTTGGTTCAATCGGTTCAATCGAAACAAGCCATCAAAGCAAGTGGTTCTTTTTAGGAAACCATTTCAGGGTTAAACTGACTAGACCCAGATGACATAGCTGGTCCAACTATGACCCGAGTAGGTCATTCGAGTTGAAATACAAGGAATTAAAAAAAAAAAAAACCGTGAGAAATGCTAAAATTGGGTCACTTGAAATTTTGAACTTGCAATCTCGGTTCAAATATTGTTGAGTAAAAGAAATTTATAAATGTTGATATTTTTCTTTTTATATTCCATCCTTAAACTGGGTTGTATTTAATTTTAACATCTAATTAATTTACTATAGACATCTTATTATTGTTGCTATGTTTTTAGCTGATCCTGCTCTATGGTCCAAATGATTTTTTTTTGCCATTACAACGGGGGAGGCGGAAATCAAACCCAAGACCTCTCATATGAGAGACCAGGTCCAGATGAATTGAAACATGCCAAATTCGAAGCCATAATGACCAAAATGATGTGTGTGCATTTACGAAATAAATTATATATTAAAAATACAGTAAATTATATCAAAAATTCATAATGTTTGGAAGTAAGTTCATTTTATATCAGGATGTTTCGAAAAGTTCAAAAATGTTTGGAAAAGTTCTTCCAAGATTTAATTAAATATTTTTCCATTGACACATGTTAGTAGGGTCTTAAAAGAATGGTTCTCTAAGTTTTAATTAAATATTTATTTTGTTAACACATGCGAATTGTGACCTCAATTGACCCACTTCTATAAATATTGTGGCTCTTTTTGCACCACTCAAAAATGTTGTGACCTAAAATTAATTTACTCACTAAATATTGTGACCTAAAATGAACTTACCCTCAAATGTTATGACCATCTAATATAATTTACCCATTAAAAATAATAATACTACAAATATAAATAAACTTACAAAAATTCTAATATTTTTACTAATTAGTTATTGTAAATTTCATTTTTTTTCCATTAATAATCAAATTATAAATTATTTTTTATATTTTTACTGACTCTGGTTGAACCTAGTTTGACCCCTCGACTCCTAACCCCTTAGCATTCTTGGTTAAACCTTAGTCTGGTTTTGAAAACACACTGCCATAAACATTTAAGTCCCATGAGAGGGCATTTGACTAAATAGATCATAACTCTAGGGACCGAACGACTAGGTTGCTTATATTCAACATTAGAGTCGCAAAAACATTTAAGTCCTATGTGAGGGCATCTGACTAAAGGGATTGTAACTTTGGGGACTCAATGATAGGGTTGCTCATGTTCAGCACACGAGTCCTAGGAAACATTAAGTCCCAAGTGTGGGCATCTAACAGAATGGACCATAACTCTGAGGACCCGCTAAAAATTAGTGCCTAACTTAGATCAAATCCACGCATGGACGCTTGAACAAAAGGGCCAAGAAAACTTATAAAATGACTAATGTAGAAAGTGAAAAATTCAAATACCAAGCATAATGAAGTGAATAGACAGAGAGTTACAATAGTTTGGACTAGCTTCTTGGCTAGGACAATTTTGACCAACATTCTAGCTAAATACTAAACTTTTGATTAGTGTTATCAACCCTTGCACTTCTTTTGCTTGGTGTTACTAATCCAAGCCCCTAGAGCTACTGATTTGAAGGATATACTGTTGGAAGACCCCAAGTCACGAAAGCAACTGTGGATACTTATGTTTCATTTGTAATTGGTAAAAAACCAATTACCTTCTAATACCGAAGAGGCATAATGACATGATCACTGAACTGCACTAAACACCGAATCATGATAGAAATTGGGTAAGGAGGCATGATTAGGAAGCTGTTAAGGAACGATCGCCTTGATCCACCATGACCAAGTCTATACGAGAATAAGGAGCAACTCAACTAACTCTCCCTTGTTAACTCTATCCTAATCATGGATTTGTTGAAGCCAATCATTTTGAATTGCCCTACAACCAACTCCTCCCAAGATGAAGAGTAACCTAACCAGTTCGCCTTCACTGACTCTATCACCGTGGAACCATAGCCAGAGCCAAAAGACAAATAGAGAAGACTTTGGAACAGAAGCTACCCCTCCATGACAAGGACAGGGTACTAAGGGTGACGAAGTTGCAATGGAGCTTCCACATAAAAATAAGCATGGGTACTCCTTTTCCTCTTTAGAATTTCCATATAACAAAAAATAACGAGACTTATGTCTCACATTAGATGCCACAGCACAAGAAGGAAACCTTTGCAATGATGAACAAACGAGGCTTACTTTGAAGAAAGTTCTTTAAGAAAGCACCGACCTATCCAAGAGGAGAATGATAAAATAAAGCATTAAAGGATTAATCTCTCTAGCCAAACACAAGGACACAAATGGATGATAAGGAACTGAGGAGATTACCTCACCAACAGAGTATCGATATAAAGAAAGAAAAGGAAAAACCTATAACGAACAATGACAAGGCTTGTGTTCTTTATTTATAGGCGAAGTAAGATGAGTTGATGATGGAAAAGATCCCATCAAACCTTGAGAACACTAATCGATGCAAAATCTCCACCATTCCATAGATACAACCACTATTTGATGGTTAATAGAAAGATAATGGTCAATAAATATCATTGCGAATCTAGAAATGATGGCGAGTTTAAGCCCTTACGGATATGTGGACAGATGGTAAAAATCAAATCAGGAGCAGAATACAAGGAATAGAAGATAAAAAAACAATTTTATAGCATCCCAAGTACATGCAAACGGTGGACATCCTGACCAACCAAAGAGACAAAGGAAAACAATCATTACGGGCTTACCATGTCGAACTCTATCTTATGTAGCAAAGTGGCCACGCTAACCCCATGCCTAACGCTATTAACTAGATTTTTATTTTGTAAGCCCAGCATCCAACATTGATCCATGCCTATTCTTGAATTCCAACCTCTACCTGATTCGAGCAAGTGACAATCTTCAAATTATAATATTTACTATTGCACAAAAGTAAAGGAAAAACTATGGAAAAAAATAAAATAAGTTAATGCTTCGGTAGTGTTTCAAATGTGTAATGTTTCTAGCAAAAAAAAAAAAAAAAAAGGTCCAATGTTTGCCTAATTAGTTGAAAAGAAGAATCAATGTTTTACCCGAGTAGAAAAGTAGTGTTTATGAGGATAATTATTAAAAAAGGGTTTCATTTAAATTAGATTATATATATTCCACTTTGATTTAAATTCAATGTAACTCAATGTATGTACTCAAGCTTGAATAGATTTACCTTTTGAATGAATTGATAAAAAACCTACCTCGTATAGATAGACTTGTTTCATCTTTTTTTCTTTGTCGTTTTAATATCTTATTTTTATCGTTTTTAAATAGATATTTGCCAAAAAATAGATATAGATGAAAATGGATATTTTTACTCTTAAACAGATAAAATAGATCAGATACATATAAAATATAAATAAAAATCAAACAATCCAAATAGACTATAAATTATTATTCTGCCCATTATAATGGGAGTGAAGTATCAAACTCGATATATTTCAATTGGAAAACCAGTTGTAATGTAATTAGCTATTATACTATTTGTCATATAGATAAATTACTTAAGTAAATTAACTTTAAAGCCGACTCAATTATGTTGATTAAATTTGAACAATTTATTTTTCTTTCATGTAGCACAAATTAGTGTGATTAATTTATAATTAAAATATAAAAATGAAAAAAATATTAAGGACTCTTATGAGCGTTCTTATATAAAATATAACAAAATCTTTTATATTGTTATATTAATTTAAAGAAAATTTGTAATTAATATTTAAAATTGTAATAGTGGATTATTTTAAGGTCCTCAATGGAAATTTTTCATATATCAATACATTTTTTTATATATATTGTCCAATCAATTTTAAACTTTTAACTAGAAAGGAAAAAAGGGTTCATTTGGTAATTGAAAGATTGGATTTTTTTATTTTCATCTGTATCTTTTTTATATATGATAAATTTTTCTTAGTTTTCTAATTATGGGTAATATAAATAAAATACAAATATGTACCGTATGAAAGTCTAATTTATATTAACACTCCATGGGTAGTCGTTAAAAAATAAAAATCTATATCATATACTTAAAAAAAGGAGGATGTAAAGTGATTAATTGACTTGCTAATAAGTAGGGTTGAGCGGGTAACTTATCGTACTGGATATCCACTCAGACTCTACTCAACTAGGTAAGTTTCTAGTGAATATTAAGAGTCATTGGGTAAGCTTTAGATACAGAATTTTTAGAATTTGCTCTCATAGGGTATGCGAGGTATACATATGAGATCTTTATACCCTATACTCATTATGGAACTGATACTATATTGTATAGGATTAATGATAAAAGTGGTACCTAAACTTTAACAAAATGTTCAATCAAGTAACCGAAATTTCATTTTAAACAATTTGGTATATGAACCAAGTTTTTGTATACTTTTTTCATACCAAAGTTTGATTTTGATAATTTTGGTACTTGAATAAAGTTTTCACAAATTTTTTTCATTAATGGCAAGCTTAATTAGGTATGAAAAATAAGTCTGTGAAAACTTTATTCATGTAGTAAAATTATCAAAACTAAATTTTAAGCAAGAAAAATGTCCACAAAAACTTGCTTCAGGAATGAAATTGTTCAAAACCAAACTTCAGGTACCTAATTGGACTTTTAGTGAAAGTTCGGGTATCATTTTTTATATTATCCCTACTATATATGGGTTACATGTTTCATGGTACCCTATATCTATCCTATAAAAATTATATAAAATAATTTAATAACAGAATATTATAATTTATTTCTACTAATTTTTAATATCAATATTATTTAAGAAAGTTACACTACGATAATCTTCATATTTAAAAAAAAAGAATAAAAAAAATTGTAGGTTCTACAATGTATCATGTACCATGTGGGTATATGGTATAGGATGAGTATAAAGTAGTCCATGGTAGGTTCTGGATATAAGATTTAATACCTTATATTTTATAAGATAAGGTATAGGTACCTTTCCCATCTTATGGATGCTCATCTCTATTAATAAGGATCAATAACCTTTTAATAAATAGTTAAATACAAATAATGCCATAACTCTGCATTGTTTCAACCAAAATTTTCATAAGCTTCATCTTAAAATACTCACTATCGTAAAAAAACAAGGGAAAAACTTATGCTAATAAGATACTCTAATAGCAGTGGCGTGCAAATTTTTACGAAGCTAGTTGTTGGGCATAAGTTTGACTACAAGCGCTACTTGGCGCTCATTTTTTAGCATGATTATTAAGGAAAGATTTCAATCTATTTAGTTTATATTGAAATCCCATTTAAACTTCATATAATTTGATATACTCAAGTTTAAAATTACTATTTTAATAAAAACTTATGAAAACAAGGTTACTAGAAAAAAACAAGACATTTAATCATGTCTCTAAGATGCGATTTTAATAGAAACATTCAAAACGTGTCTTCACTTGCTACATATAGTAGCACCCACTGCATTTCAAGTCTAACCTAAATACAAATATGTGAATTTCATGCTATCCTAACCTTCGCACCTAGTGGGTTGTAGCAAGGGTTAACATGCATCGAAATAGGATCGAGATTGATGTGAGTGAGACCTTCCCTTATATCATTGAGACTTGCTAAGCACTTCTTATGCAGAGTTGGCAAAGTCTGTAGGGTTACATTAGAGTTCTTAGTTAGTGGAGTCTCGAATGGAGTAAAAGTTGGTGTATATGGATCTAACTCTTCTAATTATAATGGTAAAAGGGAAGGGCCCTCACGAATGGATGAGGCTTTGCTCCCAATCTATGTTGGAGTATGCCTATAGCCTTGCTTCATACCTTAGCTTTCTCCATGTGGCTTGTAGCGATATCCCTAAGTCGACTAAGGTGGTGAATAATCATCTCCGTTTGCATCTACATGGTCTATCTCTGGTGGAATTGAGACCAATGCCTTTAAATTGACAACAACTCTTGCAACCTCTAGTGCCTCGAAAATGATATCAACACGTGATATATGAGGCAATTGATCAATAAACTTAACTTGCATCCCAAAATCTAAAATAAGCTTAAAATATAATGAAGATAAAAGTTGAAAATAAGTTAGTAAACTAATAGTCCATATACCATATAGGTAAACATGCAATTAATGTATTGTCGTGTAATTTCCTAATATCATGGCAAGTAGTTGGGTAAAGCATTGCCCGAAGTAATCTCTAGCTTGATAATCTGTTGTGCCACCTATCCCTCTTTTCTAACCATCTCACATGGAAAGTTTCCCAATTTGTCTCAACTTGACCGTGTAGATCTATATTGTATCGGGGTTTTCATCTCCTCCATAGGGATAGCTAAGTGTTGAAACCTACAAAATTGTCATGTGACACAATCTAGATAGTGGTGCTCTATAATATGGAAGCAGATTTGTGGTACTTGGGCTGACTGCATATTGCTAGAGGCAGGTAAAGTCATTAAATCAACATCGGTATATGTCACTGTCGAGCCTGGATTTTTCCATTATCTGGTTCATTTCTCCTAACCCGATTCACATTAAACCCGAACCCATTTAACATGAATCCTCGACTAGGGGTTAAGAAAAATTTTAATTTTTGAAAATGATTTAGAGTCGCCATCCGATATAAATCGGGAAAAAATAAAAGCTAGGATCAATGGGTCGGTTGATCCTAACTTAGCTACTAGTCTGCGAAAATTTAATTTGAAAAATCAAACTTTTAAAACCAGATATCATGGATTCGGGGGCTAACCTATTAAAACCAAATTGGTTACCACTTTTGGAATTTTAAATTTATAATTTATCCTTTTCATGCTCAAATATTCAAGTGAAACATTATAACACAAATATTTACAAGTCAAATAATTCATTTTTATTTTTTATGTATTTTTCTTCATTTTTATTTTTTATTCATTTTTTTTAGAACATGAAGATCAACAAATATATTTCCCTTTTTAAAAAAAAAAACTTATATTTACAAAATAATTATTCACAATATTAAAAACAAAAACATTTTTTCCATTTTTATTGTCGCCCCGTAGATGTCTACGTACTCGCTAATCGAGATTAGACGAAACGTAGTTCTTTTGAAAAGAACTTTACTTTGTTGATCTATTTCAATTTTTGAACTATTTTTACTTTAAGTTCATTAATTTTTTGATTTTTTTTATGAAAACCATTTTTGATGATCCTATGATCTAATCACTTAATTTTTATTTTATAAAAATGTAATTTTTCTAAGTCTTTTTTTTTAAATCATTTTATGAGAATTCATGACTAATTTAATGCTACATGAGAATAATTTTAATAAGAATTTTCATAGCTAATTGAATGCTATATGAAAATAATCTTGATAAAAAAATCCTTTCATTATTTATGTAAACTAAAGTATTTTTTCATTTTCTTGAAAATATTTTTGTCATTATTTTTATTTTTATTTTTATTTTTTTTTAAAAATCCCTTTTTCTTTAAAGGAAAACTCAATTTTTTTTATTTCGTCATTTTTACTTTTTTTATTTTTCCCAAATTTAATTACTATCATATATACATAAATAACACACATCCAAAATTTATTATATTGTAAATACAACACACTAAAGCTATATTACATGCATCATATGTACATTTTTTAATTAATCTACTTACATATACATATTCATAAAATATTTAAAAATATCAAAAACTAATAAATCATGAAAATTTACACTAAAAGTATTTATTCTTGTTTTTTTTTGGATTTTTCTAAATTTTTCTGATTTTTTTTATTTTTCACGCATTTTTCTATTTTTTTTACTATTTTTCCGTAATTTAAATATATAATAAAATATACAGACTCACCTGAGCCGTTGGATTAAAGCGGATTTGATCTGGAGCGCTGATCTGGATGTGGACCGTTGACTGTTGACCGTTGCTGCACGGGTAGACTGAGACCAACAATCAATTTGCTTTCTTCCACCAGGAACCTGTTTGATTCCAGCTTTTTTTGAGCGATTTTTACTGCGATATTTGTATGGAATTTTTCTCTCTATGTTATCTTTTTTTTTTTTTGTGATTCTTTACTTCTTATTCTTTTTTTTTTCTCTCTCTGTTTTGTGTTTTTCTTCTATATTCTGTTGGTGTTGTGGTATGCTGGTATTTATAGACATTAGTATGCTCACTTACCGGTTCACCTACTTCTCACCTACCATAATACATTGTATCTAGACATTCTAACCTACCGTTTACCTATTACGATATAATGTATCTTGATACTTTAGCCTACTGCTCACCTACCATGATATATTGTATCTAGACGCTTTAGCCTACCGCTCACCTACCACTTACCTACCCACTTGCTGACACGTGCGCTTATCTCAACTAGCAGCTTGCTGACACGTGCGCTTACCTCATCCAGCCAATGAAAGCACGTGGAAAAAAAAAAAGGATAATTTACCTCCTCATGGAATCGAATCCAGGTCCTGTGGCTGGTCTAGTCATATGAGTCAGTGGTCTTAACCGTTAGGCCGTTGGCCTGTGCCTGGTTGGGTTCAACAAATTTAAACTTTAAGGCTCATTCAAAACTCACTTAAATTAAACAAAATAATTTTTGAAAATTTGTTTAATTATCTTTATGAACAATTTACAACAAAAATGTATTATTCCAAGCTCAAATAATTAATTTTCATTTTTTTATTTTTTTTTCATTTATTTATTATTATTTTTATTTTTTATTAAAAAATTCTTATTTTCTTCTTTTTGTTTACCTATATTTTTTCTTTCTTTTCTATTTTTATTTTTTACTTTATTTATTACTTTACCTATCTTTTCTATTTTTTTACTTTTTATTTATTTATTTATTTTATTTTTTTTATGAGCTTGATGTAACACTAATTTTTATTATAAATTAGAGCCCTAAATTTGAGCAAAAATTGGGTGTCTACAGTCACCTATACAACCCACACATTAAGAAGTATTAAAATGTGACACAGCGGAACAAAAGGGAAACAATCGCAAGACGTTGATTCGCGCACGAATACCCGACTTGTGATCTTCAAATACTAATTGATTCTAAGAATACCTTGATATATGGCATCAAAAATCGGAATCTATTCAAGATGACGGATTCTGGAAAAAGAGAGAACACTCTCAATAAAATTTCATTCAAAACAAATATGTTCTGTCTCTTCTGTAACCCTAGAATATATAATATGCTATTTTTACCAAAAAAGGAAACTATCTAAATAATACCTAGGGCGAAAACAAATGAACGGACGAGATTAATGCCACAGATGGCATATAAAAAAGATTATCCAATGAAAAGATAAGACATAAAGAAAAATTACTAAACTCCCTTCAGAATATGGTCCCGCTCGGTAAAAATCCAAAACTCCCAAAATAAAGAAACTGCCCTTATCATCAAATCCTGTGCCATTTCTCCAAATAATTATTTGCTATCCTATCCACTGCATCAAAATGCATTAATTAGGACATACGACAATTGAACTATATGAAAGTGTAGGAGTCATCTTGCTCGGAACTTGATAATCTAAGTGTTGTGGACCTTGTGGTAGTTATGATCACATATGTGAGGTACTCAATGACATCAAACTTTACCTAACATAAAACCGAGTGATCATGTATGGTGGTACTAATGCAGTAGCAAATGGGTGGAAATGTGTAGGAAGTGCCCCTATGCTCACGCTCAAAGAATAATCAGTGTCCCTGCAATGTCTGCTATGTCAATGTGCGTACGTACCATCCTTCCACCCCAAGGTCATGGAGTACTAACAAGAATACTGGACGGACTGGATTTTGTGATTTGTCTACAAACAATATACCCCTGATTAGCTCCAATATATAAACCTTAGCATGCCATTGGATGGTTGCATCATCAATCTCATTTGGCAAGTCCCTAAGTACTCATCTAGTGAAGACATCTTCAAGTAGGCGCCTTGAATGTCACATGTAGTTAGTGTGGCATTAAGGAGCTACCGACATACCCTGGCCAATGAATGTGAGTGCTGCCTATAATCATTCAAACGTCTATGGGGAGTCCAGTCAACATATATATTCCATGGGGAGTGATCGTTATCTCTGTAGAAGGAAAGTGGAAGGTGTAGATTTTTAGGACGTTGCCTCTCCACTAGAGTCATCACCAACGCCAATATAGCTGTAAGTGTACTAAATTATGTGAACTCAACTCAATCACGTTGAAGAAAATTGAAAGAGCTTATGAAACTAATTACATCTTTGATTTTGAATAACATGGTCACCTAAGTTGAGTATAAATGTTCTTTCACACTATTTGGTTAGCAACTTGAAGTGATAATCAACACTAATAAGTTGATTTAGTATGTTATTTTACATTAAATCATATTAAAGCCAAAATACATGTACTACAAATGATACGTTCAAATTTTAATCATATATATTCATATTATAATGATATTTTTTATATAATATATTATATCATGTCAGTTTCATACTTTATTTTTATCATTACGTTTTTTTATTATAGTTTGTGTTGGTAATATCCTATTATCTTATAATTACTTTTTCATTCAGGAAGTGACAATCGTCCAGCAAAGTAGAGTATACTACTAAGTTTTTACCACAATAAAGGGAGTATACTTCGAAATAGGTCATCTGAGAAAGAAGAAAACATAACAAAAAAAAAAAAAAAAAAACCTATGGGAGCTGAATTTATTTTTTAATTTTTTAAAATAAATAGCATGGTTAGGTTTAGAAATTTTTGTGCTATACAAATTGTGGTTAGTTCTAATCGATCGTTGGAGTACAATATAATTTTATTGAAGAAAATTAAAAAAAAAACATAACATAAATATCACATCAAAAGTATTAAATTCGTCCAATAAAAATGTATTGCTACAGTATGATGGCTTAAGGAATTTCAGTCATATCTTCAGTTTGATTTTCTCTATAAAATTATATATATTATAAATATTGAATCGACCTATATATATACTCAGATAATTTGTGGTTAAGAAGTCGAGTATATATATTTTTCAATAAGTAAAAACCAAATACTTTTTGAATATTATGTTACAACAACTTGTTTTTAACAAAAGTAAATTATTATTTTATCTTATAAAATTATTTGATTCTTGCTCTTGGTTTAGTTTGATTTTTCTATATGGAAGTTTTCCAAAATAAAAGTAAAAGAAAGCTATATTTTTAATTTGGTTTAGCGATACCATTAAAAATATTCCATCCCACTTTCACCAAAATAAATCATTGGGCCTACCTTCTCTGACTGCAGCACAGCACAGACAGGACAAAAGATACTTTATCTCACACTTGTACAGCATTGCAGGCTGGGCCTACTTGAGTAATTCCTTATTAATCTCGGGTGCTGTACTTGTTAAAATTTGATTTTGGATTTTCTAGCTTAATCAACTTGGTTTTGAGCTTAATTAATTTTTATTCGTACCTATATCTGAATTGCATTCCTATTTAATCTTTATTAATTTGTTTGATTTGTTTATCTGGACCAAAATGATGGCATACTGATCAATTTGATCGTGCTTAATTTTTCAAATGAATTTTAGTATCTATTCAATTTTTTCCCTCTTCTACCCTTATTGTCGAAATACTAAAAATGTTTTCTAGTAACCATACTGCATGATCAATAAATGTTATGTTGGCCAGCATGTCTAAGATTCTAATAAAGTTGTAAATGAGTGAAATTACTTATGAGTTATTCGAATTCAACTTGATATGTTTTTTATTTCAATTCAAAATTAGTTGAGAAGTCTAAGTTTGAACTATTTAAGTAATATATCGAGTTGAATTCAAACTTCATAATATATGCCTTGTTTAGTTTATTAGCTTAATTGATCTTAAGTCTAAATAATAGTCGAGTTTGGATCAAGTTTATATATTAGTATCATTAAAATTGAAATAAAAAATGCATTTTAAATAAATTAAATGAAAAAGCTTAACCAAGCTAAACTCGAATGGTTGAATATCACTATTTAAACTAAATACTACATTATCTTGACTGAGCTCGTTTTTTCCTCCACATCTGCATGTAAAATACCACAATTCCAAGCAAGGAACAGAACAGGCCTCTTATTCCAACATAGAATTAACAGGTTTCAGACAAGGATACAAAAAAGATGAACATGACTACATGAACCAACACTTTCATATTACATCTTACATAGCTTCCTCCATCCAGATGCTGCAGAATCTTGTCAAATTCGATTAGAATGGCGGTAAAATGGCCCTCCATATCCTGGCTTTAAGTATCGAAATTGCAATCCTGTTTAATGCATCTTATTCTATTGTTGCAGCACTATTTAGCCCCCTGCCAGGATTATTTGCTATTATTAGATTAGACATGATGAATGCCGGATTATGTTCGGCGTCTTCGTCGTGTTTTGTTTAAGGTTGGAATGTTTCATTCTTCCTGCCAGGCTTTACTCCCACTGCTGTAGTTGAATCCAAGATCTGTGTTGAAAATGCAACAACAATTTGAATTTTCAGAGTCATGCCCTTAAAATTGTTGACACTCATAAAATTTTTCTCCTTCTGTGCAGTTCTAGGCCAATCTTTTGTATTGATTTGTTTTTTTGAAACTGATTAATCATCTGATTTGATGTTTTTCCCAAGACATTTGATGTTTCCTTAGTTAATACAGGTCAAAGTGGATAATGAATTGGCTTTCAAAACTAATAACATTATTATAGCCAAACCGACAGATTTGGCATTGCATTAGAGGAAAAATGTCAAGGTATCACCATTTTTAAGGGATATAAGTGCATCATGGACAGGTTGAATACCTTATAAACCGATTCATTGGCGAGGTTCCACAAGAATGTACAATGGTTTCCCTTTGAGCTCATATCCTTCCTGCCAAATATGCAATGAACATGTAACTAAACCGCAGTGGGATTCATTCACCATCATTTACTACTAAAAAAGTTACCAATAATCATAGAATATCGAGATTATTATGATAATATTTAACAATTCTAATTATCCGATACTAACAAATACAGAAAGAAGTTTTAAAAGCGTTTTCTAGCAGAAAAACCACACCCTAGAAAGGCAGATTGAAATTTTAAGCAGAAACTTGAATGGTTTATATCTACCATAGAAATATGCGGTAGAAGTTTTACTATCAGGATTACCTTAACATCAACCACGCCGATCACACAAGCACACTCAACTACTTCAGCCCGAGCACGCTCTGGTTGATAGAAGAATTGCAAATAGGATCTTAGTCAAGGAACTTACAGCATATGCCACCAAAGGTAAAAGGAAATTACAATATTGAAACACAAACCAAGAAAGTCTCCTAAGAAAGCTCAAGAAAACTTGCCTACAAGTCTTATGGCTGCAGAAAGTGTTCCCCCTGTAGCTACTAGATCATCGATGATTAATACCCGTTCTCCTGGCTGAATTGCACCAACATGCATCTCTAAACAATCGTTCCCGTACTCAAGGATGTATGATTCTGAAATCACATCTCCTGAATTTGGAATGAACATTGAAAATTTTTCAGCCTCACACCAGAACTTACTGACAGCAGAGAATATAGGTCACAAACCAAGTGCTTTGAACACATACATCTGTGAGATCCCACATGAAAAAGTGGTAAGTCTCACAGATCCAAGAGTTCGAATCATTTGGCTGATGTTGGATTCGATCTATGCAAGAATTATTTCAGGCAGGGAAGCATAACAAGGTTTATCAAGTGAAAGACTAGTTCTACTTGCACCTTTGAGGCTATGCCTTGTGCATTGACATTTTAGGAGCACGGTTCAGGATTTTGAATTCAAAACCTATACTGTGACATCAAACACCCTCCCTAGAGCCTACCAATCATGCAATGCCGAAGAAGTTCCTGGATCTGACAGGTTCGATGCTCATCCTCATGGCACCGGTTGCTCAAAAAAGTTCGAACATAAAGCACTTGAGATTCATTCTCTAGCCATTTTTTGTAACCTTCATAGGACAAAAATTGGGCAGACACAAGAACACAACAATCTCTCTTCCAAAAAAGTACTTATTTTCGACAAGTCTGATAAGGAAACTTCTGAACCTAATCCCTCTTCCAAACTTAACTAATGACTCCTAAAATTTCAGTGATTGTGAAGTGGCAAAACAGGAAGTTCAAGAACAAGAAAGACATAAGAATTTTTCGCACATACACACCAGGCAACTTTCCAGGTTTCCGGAGTGGGACGAATTTTGCACCAATAGCCAAGGCGATTGGTGATCCAAACATGAACCCTCTGGCTTCAATTCCTACATCCGTTTTGATATTATCAGATAGATTATAGAAACATTTTGAAAAGTTAGCATGCAATGATCCAGACCTACTTGAAAGATCAAACACAAATAGAATGTTACTAGGTAACTTTCACTTTAACCTACTTAGCAGAATCATAAAAAGAATGAAAAGATTCATTGTGATCGTTTTGACATTAACACTTTTGGGGTCTCCTTACTAAATATTATCATTGTAATCTTAAAAAGGTTCATAATTACCAGAAAGTATCAGTATCAAAACTATTTTCTTTCTGCTTATTGGCATTCACTTATACTAAGAACCAATTATTGGTATAACTATTCACGACCGTTACAACGAATATTGCAAATAATTTCCTTAAAATAAACACACCTATAGTGTGCATAAACAAAATCAGCAATACATGTTTGTTAATTTTATATGATGCATCTTGCTAGCAAGTTTCCAATGCATTCATTAACCTCTTGATACATGCAATCTAGCATTCATTAGAAAATATAATTCACAAATAATCTTATTAGGCATGATTAGGGCAAATTATATGGTACTTTTAAGCATTAATAAAAATATAAAGATATCAAGTCTTGGGGGTATATCTGGTCATATTCCATTAGATTCAAAAAAGTTTATGTCAATAGTATAAATATATATTAATGATAATAATGCGGCAAACATAGAATTAGAGAATGACATCCATAAGTTTTCAGTTCTTAGTGGATCCATTTTCTTATAATACCTAACACTTAGGTTAAAGTTAAATTAATATCAAATCCGTCATTAAGAGCACTTCCATTGAGTTCCTCTTTCTCATTTAATTCTACAAAATATTTTTTGGACCACATGGTAATGTTTTCATATATTTTATTCCCTTAAAGTATAGAAGGCTTTTTATTTGATGAACATATTATATGGCTCCAAACTTTAGTTACTCTGGAAAAAAAAAAAAACTTTTTACATCAACTTTGCAACTCAATCATATAAATTAGGTAAATTGCAAATATATTTCCCAAATTATTGGTCAACCGTCTATTACTAAAAAATTTGTGAAATGTAACTCCATGGTTCCACCCCTTTTAGCTTTTGAAACCGTAAGCATATGTTGCTATTGGTTCTTCTGGTGAACGTTTTCCATACTTTGATTATTTCCATCTTTTAATCACTTAGGAAAAAGTATAGCCATACATAGGAAGTTTAGAAAGTCTATCTATACTTAATTAATAGTTTCGGGATAATTATGAAAGTATTTATTAGTTCCTTTAATGGTCCCCAATAATAATATATTAAAGAGTTTTAAGGGGGATATGATAATTAGCCGCATCTAATGTGAATCAATCCTAATCCAAAGAATAATAAAAGTTATTAAGCGATGGACTTGAAACTCTTAGGTTATGGTTTAAGACCATAGAAAATAAAATAATCCCATCTTACCTACCCATCGCTTTTCAATAGGAGAAGAAGATCTTAATGGATTCAGAGATCTCATAAGTTATAATTGCCTTTCAACTTTATGGGGTAACATATTTCAAAATTTATACAAAAAGATATATTAGAAAAAGCAACCACTTGACATATACATATATAATGTCACTTATCAAGATAGATTAACTAAAGATTAACTAAAGAATGATTGTGACACTTTGGAATGACAACTGCACCCCCCAATAAAAAGCCCTCTTTTTATTTTTTTCTTTTTTCTCCCTTTTCATAAGCAACAAGAATATTACTATTTATAACGAATCAAGATAATAAAATCTATACCCGTTTATAAACTTATAAGGAAAGTGATTTCTTTTATGCTCTAATTTTCTAGATTATAAATTAACTATTAAAGCACACTTGATATATTAACTTTATAGTTAAATTAGTTATGCTATTAAATTTTACTAGGATATCACATAGGAAAAGTGATGTTATATAAAATATAAATTATAAATATCTAGAAAGTTTGATTTAAGGAGGGTTGTTTCTCTTGTCTAAAGAATTCGAATGTCTCGAGTGTATTTCTATCGATTTTATTTAGACACTAAGTGGATGGATGAATTAGGTAATGACATCCAGATGTGTAGATGTGATTGGTGAAAGACATGTTTGGGATAGGAAATTGGGGTTTGGGAGATACTAAACTTTGTAGGGGAGATAGAGAGAGGGATAGAGTGTTACCAGCAACAACGGAGATACCCATATGTTTGTAACGTTCAACAAAGATGTCAACAGTATCTTTAAAGGCCCTGTGGTTGAGCAACAAAGTTGTGATGTCTTGAAACATTATACCTGGGAGAGTTATTCAGACAAGAGTGAGATATAATCATATATTTATCCTAATTGTGTAGCCAATAAAACCTCAATTAATATAAATTATAAAATACAAAATGAAGGTACAACATTAGCAAGAAAGGAACTAAAATAACAGAAAAAACTGTCCGACAAGAAAATAATACCAATAGGATAATCTCTGGAAACTTTCTAAGTGTCACTTCGATTATAAAATTACACATGTATTAAGTTGTTCATTTAATCGATGTGAATAGCAATAGTTGTGTGGTGTGGCTCTCGAGTTCGGGAATATACATTAAAATATTATTTAAAAGTTACCATCTATGGAAATAGACACAGCTATATTTGCAATTTGCCCTCTAAAAAAGAAATTAACGCAATAATACTAACAAAAATAAGGGTAAGAACCTTGTTTTGGGAAGTGAGGAACTACTCTTATAGCCTCTGATATGGCCTTCAATCTTGGGTCTCCTCTAAGCCCATTTTCTGCTGCAAACATTTTCTCTTTCTCTTTCTCTCTTTCTCTCTTTCTCTCTCTTTTTTTCTGTTCTCTACTTGCCAATTGGTGGAAGTTTGTTGAAGCAAAAGACAATAGCAAATACCAATCCTTGAGGGACCAATATTTATAGCCTCCTTCATTCTTTCTTCTGTGTCTTTTATTTCTGTTTTTCTTTTTTCTTTTTTACTTTTTCTTTTTTCCTTTTTTCATTCTTCATCCCTAGTCATAAGTAGATAATTGACCCAAGAAATAACAGGGACAGAAAAGGTTATCTAAGGTCAAAAGTGGCATGTCCCTAGTGAAATGAAAGGAATTCATACTTTATTGTAAATGAGATAAGATAGAAACTTTAATTTCAACTGTGCCTTTTTCTTTTTTAATTTTTTAATACGTAAAGCCCTTGGCCTTTTTTCCAATAAATACTAGTAGTGGCCTACAACCATTATACTGAGTGTTAAAAAAAAATTAATAAAATAAACTACATCATTTAATTTATATTTTATAAATTTATATTTTTTACTAAATTGTTTATGTATTTTTAACTTATTTGTATCTATAGTGATGAAATTTTCTTTTTCATTAGGTATCTTTATCTCGATTAGTAACTTTCATATCCCTACTTCTTTAATTCACTTTGTATAATACCCAATAAAATTTCACCATGACAACTATGTAGCTACTTATTAGCATAACTATCTTATACATCCATTTTCAAAATATTTATATTTTATAAATACTAAGGATAGAGTCTATATGGTTCATCATTTTTAGGTTGTTTTAACATTTTATTTTTATAGTTTTCAAATAGATTATTTGTAAAAAATAGATAAAGGTAAAAAATAAATGATTTTACTCATGAACAGATATAGATGCAAATGTAGATATGAATATAAATCAAATACAGATAAAAATCAGACAATCTAAACGGATCTAAATGATGTCTTTTTACTTTAATAATATAAACAATGAAAACTAGGAATTTCCAAATGCACTAATTGCTGTTTTAATAAGTAGTATCTCCATGAAAGGAAAGTATTCATACCAATTAGATTACTAAACTTTAACTTTTAATATTATTTTAGTATGCATTGTTTTTACTATAACTGTAAATCCAACAATTCAAGGATTTCTACAACATTTCAAATCGAGTATAATTATTCCAATTTTGTAATAAGTCCAAATAACGCATTAGTCTTTTCATATAGTAACTTTCTTGCACACCTTTAATAATTCATTCATATTTTAAGAAAAGTGAAAAATGGCGCAAGGGATAATGAATGTTCGATTGCAATTCAAATAGAAATGAAATGTTTCAACAGAAAGTTCAAGACTGGCCTAAAAAAAAAAAAAAAAAAAAAGGTTCACGAGAAATATTATTAATAGTTGTGCGATTAAAGGATGTGAGTTATATGCCTCTAATGTGGCATGCTGGGTGCCAATATAGATATTGATGTGACACATATAATAATGATATTTATTGCATGCTTATTTAAAGAATGATTATTCCATTCCCTTTTTCCTCCCTTTATACAAATTACTATTATGGTATTTTTTTGCATTTCAAGTGCAATAAGCTCATACTAATTCTCTATTAATTATTATATGTAAAATAATAAATAGCAATTTTTTTAGATTGTTTTTTATTACCTTATTCGTTAGTTATTATTATTATTATTATTATATTATTATATTAGGTCCATCTTCTATCCACAGGAAAGAATGCATATGTATTTTGTAATTATAATATATATAATTTATATTTTGCTTATATTCTAATAATTCCTTACTTTATTTTTGTATCAATTAAACAATATAATAGAAATGTAGCAACTATTACATGTTTATTACACTTTTATTAAATTATAATTCAACACTCCTCTTAGTAGAATAGTTGTAAATTATGTAATAAGTTATAACACTGGAATAGCAATCTCCTCAAATGAGGACTTCTACAATCTTGTGATAGGATTGTCCATCGGTAATTTTAATATTAAATTGATTACAAAAAATTAATCTAAAGAAATATTAAGGGTTCGATTAAGATTGAAATTAATCTGAACCATTTAATTATCTAACGGGACCGGTTCCATTAAATCCATCATGGGACCATAGAATTTTCCCTTCTTTACACTATTTTTAAGAAAGTGTGTTTTTTCTTTGTATTACTAAAACCTTCCATATTCTATTGGAAATTGAATCCAACAATTCATCTTTTTTTTTTTTTACATTTAATTTTTCCTTGAAAAGGTAACTAAGTGAAAAATCAACACATTTAATAGTAAAATCATTCATAAAAAGATAACAAATGGAAAAAAAGAATTATAATTAATAAATAAATCGTATAAAGAAAGATGATCGATATGGATATTTATTATTTATATTAAAAAGCATATAAACCACAATTTTAAATATTTAGAAGACGTTAATTTAAAAAATTTGAGTGTTACACTAGAAATGAGAATTTTCATAATAAAAACCTATAAACATAGATTATGTTGTAATATAATACTAGAAAATGCTTGTTATGGCAATTAGTACTTCTTAGTGTCAGCGGTGGTGGAAGGAATAGGCTGTTGAAAATTGATTTTCACTTGCATCCTCTATATAATTAATCATCATCAAGAACAAATGGTTTATGTATATTATTACTTTCCATGATTATATATTAATAGATGGATAATTGTAAAAACAACCTTTAAACTTTTAGGGTTGTGTGAATTGAATCCCAAATTTTCAAAGGGGTATTTTTGACCTCATAAACTTAAAAAAATTAGCACCATAAAAGCAATTTACTATTTTAGTATGGAGGAGAGAGGGTATGTTCACATATAGATGAAAGTTTAAGAGGTGAATCTATATAAATGAAAAGTTCAGGAGGGTAAATTTGTACCTTTTCTCATTTATTTTATCGAAAACTATGACGAGTCCTTAACCACACACATGGATAAAAGTTTATGGGATAAAAAACCTCACCTTGAAAGTTCGAGATATCAATATGCATCACTTTAAAAGTTCAGTGGGTGTTTTTGCAATGTTACCATTAGTAAAAAGTAGTTGTTATCATAGCTGCAAGAAAAACATTCCATGTGATGTGCCACTTGAAGGAACTAATGTTTTTACCCCTTACTTTCCTATTTTAGTTAGATTTTTATTCAAATTGGTTATCTATTCCATGAGCTCCGAGAACATTTACAGTCCTGTCGGTGGGATTGTGAATATTAGTTATTTTAGTGGTTCCATTACGGTTAGGTATAGAGTGAGTCATTAGATAGTTGATGGGATCAGTCCCATCAAAATTAATGAAGGAACCATTGAATTTCTCATTAGCTCCATAGTTTTTTATTTATTTTTTTTCCTATTCTGTTACCTCTTTAAAACTTTTCAATTTTAATTATTTCATTTATTTTATATCTATTCATTTATAATTTTATTTAAAAATATTTCAATAAGAAGGAGCATCTACTGTAGTTTAAGTCAATTCAATTCAGTAAATTCATAATAACTTTTTCTTAGTATCTCTCTCTCTCTTTTTCCTTTTGCTAACTAGGAAAATGGTGTCATAAATTGAGATGGTACAATACGAATGAAATTTGAAGTTAATTCACCCCTATGAAACATGTTTCTTCAATTTTAGAGCGAAATCTGAAGCAACTAAGAATCAATCGCATAGCAAATGTTTTAACGAGGCTTTTCTTGCAGAGTGAACTTCTTTTCCAACTCTTTTAACTTACTCAGGATACTATCTTTGACAAATGAGAATGCCTTAGATTTATTGGCTAAACATTATATTCAATACGTAAGCTTTATTAACTTTTGTAATTAATTATTTAAAGTTTAAAAGTTTTAATTTATTGTATACAAAAATGAATAAACTTTGAGTAGCTAATTGTAAAAAAAAAAGAACAAAATTCAAGTAACTAATAATAAAATTAAAAAAATAAATATCAAATTGATCTTTTCATACTTTTGATAATGAATTACAAAAATAAATAAAATTTAGCTACCAAATATAATATTTACCCTAACTTTAATTCTATCCTCCATCCCCATATCATTGACATTCATGGATACTCTTGAAGGTTTCTGGGAGATAAGAATACCAGCGTGCCATTGATTTCACCTACTCTATTAGAGATTATATTTTCACATAAATAGATGCTTGACTTTAGCGATATTAACCTCTTAGTTTCAACTTTCGCTTTAGTCCCTAGAAAAGTAGCTAGAGTAAAGAGAAGGTAACTTAAATAAAATCCTTTTTGGCTGATAAAATTCTCTTGGCTTTGAATTCCATTGGGTTTTGGAAGGCTCTAGGGAAAGATGGTTTGCAGGCTATCCTTTTTAAAAATTTCAAGAGGGAACAGTGCCGTTGGAAATTAATCAATCACTGATAGTATTGATTCTTGAAGTTAAAGGTGTTGAAACAGTAAAAAATTATAGGCCAATTAGCCTATGTACAACTTTATACAAAATCATTACAAAGCTGCTTGTAAAAAGATGAAGGCCTTTTCTTGATGACTTAATTCATCCAGCACAAGCTAGTTTTATTGCTGGTAGGAAAGCAACTTGTAATATAATTTTGATAAATGAATTTTACGTTCTTTTCGAAAGAAATATGCAAAAGATAAATAGATGATTAAAATTAGATCAGGATAAAGCTTACGATAAAGTGGAATGGAACTATATTCATTGGGTTCTAGTAAGTTTAAATTTTCCTCAATCGTGGATTAAGTTAATATCAAGCTGTCTATCTACAACCTCCATGGAAGTATTGATAAATGGTCAAATGACCAACCATTTCTATCTAAGTAGAGGTTCAAGACAAGGAGACCCTCTTTCTCTTTATTTATTCATTATGTGCTTGGAGTTTCTTTGTTGCTTGATTGAGAATCATGTACAAACCAAGGGATAGAATCCCCTTTACTAGCTAAGGCTGATGTCAAAAATGCTGATATTATTATGAAAGTGTAACAGAATTTTACTCAAGTATCTGGTTTAGAGATCAATCTGAAAAAATCTCAAGCAATATTTTCTAGAAATGTTTTGCTTGAGGATAGAGAAATATTGATGTCTATCTTACCTTTTAAACAATTTCAATCTTTTGGTAAATATCTAGATTTTCCTTTAACAAATGGAAGGAAGCCTTTTGGGGAACAATGTAAATTTTACTAGAAAAAGTTCAAAGTAAACAGCTAGTTGAAAGGGACATTTTCTTATCATGTCAGTAGAATAGTGTTAGCAAAATCTGTCTTAAAAGCCATTCCTACATATTATATACAATCAACCCCATTACCTAAGACTATAATAAGCAAATTGGAAAAGATTACTTATGATTTTATATGGCAAGGAATAGAAAACGACGAAAAACACATTGGATATCTTGGGATATTATTAAAACATCCAAAGATATGGGAGGTCTAGGGTTAGTTGACCTAGCTACTAGGAATAAGGCTTGTCAGATTAAAAGAGGGTATGAGTTTAAAGAGGGCAAAGCATGTTGGGAAAAGTTGTGCAATAGTAAATGGATGTTTTAGAAGAGACAAAAGTGTTCAAGGACCAAAAAATGGCTCATTCTTATGGAAAGAAATTTATCAAGTTAAAAACTAGATTCAAGACAATAGATTTTGTTGTTTAGGAAATGGAAACAAAATTGGCTTTTGGTATGATACATGGTCACATATTGGTAAACTGAGAAATCTAATACAGGGGCCACTAACATTGGTTCCAGAAGGTAAAGATTGCAATTAAATGAAACTCATTGGGATGAGCATAAAATAGGTTTTCCTAAAAATTCAATTTTATTATCACAAATTGGTCCAATTAATAAGACCAAATATTTAGGACCAATGTCAATTAAGGAATAATATACGTGTCAAGCCATCTTTGAAAAATATATATGATTTATGTCTTCATCAAAATCAAGTCCAAATAAGTTAATACAAATGGATTTGGAAATCTTGTTATCCCCTAAAGATCAAAGTTTGTCTATGGTGCATTATACATAATGCATTGCTTGTTGGGCAAAATTTAATACATAGAGGCATAATACAATTATTTCATTGTCCCATATGTAATAACTAAAATGAAGATATTATTCATGCATTGTGTAAATGTCCATGCTTGCAAGATATTATAAGTTGTTGGGAGGTTACAAGATCTTCTTCAATTTTAAATTATGCTTAGTTTCAACAGTGGGTCCAATCTAATTTTTTACTACATAAATCTGATCTAGATGGTTTACATCCCCTTTTGTCTTTCTGCTTTGTTGTGATGCTGTGGGTGATTTGGTATATGAGAAATAAATTAATCCATCAAGTTGCAGGTCCTGCTGATGATATAGGTTAACTAATAAGAATGAAATCAAATGAGTATTGGTGCATGTTAGTAAAAACAAGGTAATTAAACAAGTTGAATGAACAAATATCAAATGGGAACCTCCTTTAAATGGGTGGGTTAAATTGAACACTGGTGCTATAGTTAATATTGATACTCATCAAGCGGCAATTGGTGGTATCATTAGAAACTCAAATGGAGAATGGCTTTTAGGTTTTGCTAAGAAACTTGGACATTGTGATATTGTTGCAACTGAATTATGGGCACTAGCAAAGGGGTTATCGTTATGTCTCTAACAAAATCAAGTGCATGCTGAGATGAATGTTGATTCAAAAGCTGTGGCCATTTGTTGCATCCAAGTGCAAACTTCCACATTAAATATTACAATTTGGTAAACTTATGTAGGAAAAGGATCTCTCTACTCCTCTAACACAAGTTGCAACACTAGTTCAAGGAGACAGATGGGATTGCTGATGCACTTGCTGCTTTCATAGCTCAAATAGATATGGAGGAAATGTTTTTTGATAATCCATTTGTACATATTTGCCAAGTGCTGCTAGAAGATTTATGTAGCACATGGATGTTATCGGGACATTGGAAGTATCATGACAAGCAAGATTGGATGATGTTGATTTTAGACATTTTGTTTTTTAAACAATATGATGTCAAGAACTTTACTGGCTATGGTTTTATTTTGTGCTATCGTTGATGGTGATGTACTAATCTTTGATGTTTTAATTAGTTAATGAATCTTTTGTCTCCAATAATAAAAAAAAGAAGCTAAATTTTTGCAAAGCAGAACAAATTGATTGGACATGTCATATGAATGACAGCCATATTGTAATGTCATTCAAATGGTTCATTTGCAATTCCAATGGCTACACTTGTCATCCATGTGCCAACTTTGTTATATAAAGCTATACCATTTGAATGCAAACTTGTTATGCAAACATTGTATCATTTTTTTTCAACACAAATTTTGCTCTCTGATTTTAATTTATTTTCTAATTTATTTTAGCCTATGTAGGTTTTAATAGAATAACATAATATTGAGATTTTGTTAAACCTTTTCATGATATTGAATTTTCAAGATGGATTTTTTTTATTCTTGAGTTTTTATAAGTCGGTATCAATTGTGACAAGCCATCAATTTTAATCTCTTTTGAGATTATGGTGAATAAATATCGATTGGGATTCATTTATCATATCAAACAACATTTCAACAAGATTAACTCATAGATCATGTGTCATCAATTTGTGTTTCGATTGATGTCAATTTGTTTTAAGCTTGGTGGGTAGTATCCAATCATATTTTATGTATTTTTCTTTCATAAATATAAGTGGGATGCATAAATGTGCCTTTTAAAATCCTATATCTAAATTTGCAAACATCTATTATGGTTTTTACGTAATGAATTCACATCATTTGGTATCAAAACTTTCGGGACATGCTTTTTGTGGAAGAAATTTTGTTCTAAGTACTGATTATCTTTTAGGTAAATTCCATGAGAAGGTATTAACATGTGATGGTAAGTCTATTTAAGGTATCAACGTTTCAAGTAGTTAAAAAGAAAAATTGACGTTTTACAAAGTCATTTAAGGCATTAACGTTTGGATTAGTTTTCAAGTAAGTTTCCTTAATTTTTAATATTAATTATCAAGACCTTAATTTTACTCACTATGCAAAATTTTGATTTTTCTTTTTATCCACTTGAAATGTTGATACCTTAAATGAACTTACTTTCAAATGTTGATACTTTTTTTTATGTAATTTACCATTCATCTTTTAGATCATTTAAAGATTTGAAGATAGAGTTGAGGTTTGAGAAGATGATACGTATCTGTACGCATGGAAGAGATGTGGGAGGAAGAATAAGGAAACTCAGTTTCTTAAAAACACCTGCATGACAACAGATCAATCTTGGTCTTCTTAATTGTTAATCAATAATTTTTGACCAATTCATTACTTTGATCTTCTATGGAGATTTGTGAGTAAAGCTTTGATATTTTTCTCAAGTTAGCCAATGCTCTGAATGTGTCAAATATGGAGAAGTGTGTCTCATTAATAGATTTTAGGGGCTAATCTTGACTATTGGATAGCATTCAGATAGATGGCATAGATTTAGAAACATTGATAATAACTGTTGAATTGCTCCTAAGGATCCAATGATTGTCATTGAACCCCTTTTCTCTCTTCCTTAGTCCTCATGGACGTCATATGCACATGGATAAACTTGAGACTTTATCTAAGCTTGCATAAACCTATAGTCTTATGAGAAACAAGAGAAAACCCAATTTTCATATAAATAGGCCTAAGACTTATTTAAAGCCTTTTAAAGACCTATTAAGGTCGCTTGAAACTTAATTAACATAGAAAGGACAAATTTGGTTTGCTTTTTATGTGCAATATAATAGCAAGGCAGGGAGCGGAAATTCTAGTTTGGCAATCTTTATTCAAAGCCTACCAAGTTAAATATCTTTAAGTTATCCCTAGTTAGGCCTAGCTTCTAAGGTTCTATCATTGGTCAAATTCATGAATTTAACCAAGGGCATATGAAATGACCTTTAATATTTTAGCCTCCACCAAATGCTCCTTTGGCAAATCTAAGAGATGGTGGACAATTCATTGAGTCAACTTCTTTAAACTTGCCATAGAACATTAACAAGGTATTGGACCTATTGTTTAATCATTTGTTGTGTTAATGGAGGTGATTCTTATTTTGCTTTTGCTTGTTGATGAGTTGGGGTAGGAAAAATTAATATTCATTTTTTCATCATGAAATCCATCCCCTTGTATTTCTTTATGTTGCATCTTGTGATGTTCTATAATTTAGTATAAAGTGTTATATGTAGTTTACACACATAATGGTAGACAAGGTAAAGTTCTCGTGGAGTGGATTATATATGTAAAATACACACACACACACACGCACATACCCCATCATGTTTGTGAACTATATACAACACTTTCCACTAAACTACCAAACATAAAAAGAGCATTGTGAAGCAATGGAAGGAAATAAATTTTATGATGATGACGAAGATGAATAAATAAGTACTAGACCAAATTATATATATATATATATATGTGTGTGTATGCATGCACTTGCTTGTAAATATGAATTAATTAAGTAATAACAATTTTTTTTAACATCAAAACTAGTTTGTATATGATATGTTTGAATGATATATGTATATTTGTGGTAATTATGGGTCAAGCTTTTACTTACTCCTTATGAGACATGTTTTTTGCACATAGGTTCTTAGATGATTTGAAAGCTTATGACGAGCTTAGATATGATTTGTGTTATGATAGTAGTAAGAGATAACAATTTTTATTATTATGATCATTAAAAGAAGATAAAAATGTTATGAATTATACTTTGGGTAAATTACACCAGAAGATTACAACATTTAGGGGAATGTTCATTTTAAGTCACAATGTTTTCAAAAAATTCAAATGAGGTAACAACGTTTAGTAAGTAAATTTATTTTATATCACAATGTTTAGGAATAAGTTCATCTTAGGTCAAAACGTTCAGAGAAGTGGGTCAATTGAGGTTACCATTGGTACGTGTCAACATAGGAAATATTTAATTAAAATTTAAGAACTCCTCTTTTAAGGCTCCATTAACATATATTAATAGGAAAAATACTTAATTAAATTTTATAAGACATTTTTTCAAACGTTATAATCTCTTTTAAACTTTTTGAAATATTGTGATCTAAATTGAATTTATTCCTAAAAGTTGTGACCTTCCAGTGTAATTTATCTCATTATAGTTTTAATTTCAATACATGATTGTTTTGAAAAAATTTATGTCTATTTCTTGTTTATCAGTTTTATATGATTTTGACATATGATATGTTACTTGTAGTTTGACATAAAAGGAGCTATTGTCGAATATTATTACTATGTGATGATTCCAATTACTCATGAGATTTGGCAACTATTATATCTATTTGTAAATTTAGCTGGTTTTTGAACTTTTGTATACTCATACTCATACTGGTGCCTCTACCTTCCAAATTTGGGAATGTGGTTATTATTATTGCTTGCACATTACTGCTAGGATTGCAAAAGAGTTCAAACGATATAGTGCTGAACTCGAGTTTAAGTGAGGTTGACTAAAAATTGTAAAGTTTGAGTGTGACCGAACTTAATATTTTAAACTCGAACCCAACTTAATATAACATTACATAAACTTGAATTTGACTTGATTAAACTCGTTTATGCTTGATTTATTTAAAAAAAATTTTTGATTTCAATTAAAATAAAGTTAATATCAAAACTCTATTTGATATTGATTAATGTATACATTTGACTTGAATTCGATAAAACTCGATTAGGCTAGTGAGTTAATGGAGCTAAATATATGAAGTTTGAATTCGATTCGATAAACTACCGAGTAGCTCGAGCTTGAGTTTTACTCCATTGTTTTCAAATCAAAATCATGTAAACATTAAACCAAGTTTGAGTAATTTATGAATTAGCTTGGTTCATTTGCACCCTTAATTATTAAATTGTAAAAATGAAATAGAATAGATTTTATTGTTATCAAATTCTATCATTTTCTTTTTTTTTTTAATTTTTTTCTTTGCATAACTTTCATGGTGTTAAGATCTATAGGAGGTGATTAATAGGTAGGCAAGCGTGAGAAACAACAATATTTTTGAATAAGATTATTTTTTGCTTGTGATGTTTAAACTAGACAGGCGTCGTGTTAACTCCGCTCGAAAACCAGCCTGGACCCACCCATCATGGGTTGGGGTTGCACTGATCTAGCATGACACAGGTTGATCCGAGCTAGATCGATCTAGCAGGTCACGACCTGGGTCAAGGCTCGTCAACTTGTGGCTTTTTTTTTTTTTAATTTCCTTTGCTGTTCTTTTTAAATACATGCAACTTGTTTGATTTGTCGGGTTAACGGGTCAATAGAATTGACTTGCTGGTGATGGTTCATGATGAGTCATGAGTTAGACTAAACTCGCGCCTATGTGTAGTTCGAACATTGAGAAATGGATACATAAATTCTTACAAAAAAAATTGGAGAGGTAAAATAGGCATGCATATATGATCCAATATTGAACATGAATAATGGTTTTTGAGAGGCAAGGTTGGCGTATGTATATGATTTAATATCGAGCTAGAATAATGGGTTTTTAATTATTCTAATTTGGTTGAAGTCTTATTATAATTCTCAAATTCAATTATACTTTTTGTAATAATTTGATTACAGGTGGTAGAACCAACCTCTAACATAAATTTAAATGAGAAATTAATATTTTAAGTGGTTAACTTTATGTAAAATAATATAAATAAAGTTTCTCTTAGTGTGTCATTATAAATTATGCTAATGTGACATATTTGAATGAAGTCACATCATTGTTCAGTTGTAATGCTAGTAAAAGTATTGATATCGTATTTGCTTTGCACCATGAAATATAAGGGAAAAGGAAAATAATAATAATATTTTAAAAAATTACACAAATGCCACCAATACAAAAATAAACTGAAAAATAGAAAGTTGAACTCGTCTCTTAAAAAGATGATGTCATTGTAACAGTAGTGACCTCGTCTAACTCATCTCTTAAAAAGAAGAGATCGGTCACTTTCAATCTTATCTTTTCAGAAGGTAAGTTCAATTTACCTATTTTTGGGTTTTTTTTTTTTTTATTTACCTTAGTATTATTTATATAATTTTAAAAAATTATTATTTTTTCCTTATCCCTAAAATATAAATTTGATTCATTATTTGAGTTTATCTTTAAAGGCTAACCTCGTACCATGCAATTTTTCTTTTGTTTTTAAGTTGATATAGCTTGCACCTTATTTTTGTGAGAATCATTATTGGATATTAAAATTAGAACTTGTCAAATCACATCTAGTAAATTACCCCCCCTAAAAGGAAAAAGTCACATCTAGTACCATATTCTAGAAGCCACATGCCATGCATAAGTCCATTAAATCTAACATTCAATATGTCTTAGATCCAACTAAGTTTTCATGTTTAGCCTAGTGGAAGTTGATAATATTTGATAAGTGGCACTAAGTTGAAGTGGAAAATTTTCTATCAAAATGGTTTGAAATAACTTTTCTCTTTCTTCTTAGCATTTTTGCACTTGGTTATCTTGCTACATCAAATGAAACTAGGTGTTGGAAAGTATTTGATACTTAAGGCTAAGTTCAATGTTTTATTAAATGAATCCAAGCCACTCTTCATTCTTTAATTTGATTTAAATATTAAATTTAATTAATTTTTTTACATCTATTAAAATTTTATTGTTCTAAAAAATTATCCCCATCAAGTACATGCTACCACATGTGCGAAAATAAAGTTCGTGTTATCCATTTTCTTTCCTTTTTTTTTTCCCTTATACTCATACATCGCATTTTGTAATTGCTTGATTGGTGGAGCACAAAAGGAGACATTATTTGGGAGCAAGAAAACCTCATGTGGAAGAGGCCTTCATTGATGAAATTCTTCTATTTCTTGTTTCTTTTTTCTTTTTTCCCCCTTTGATTTTGAAAATAAAATATTTCACATATAATATATATAAAAGCAAGTTTTCTTATTAATTCTAGGTCTCTCAAGGAATGATAGATGAGCAATATTCCCAATATATGACCCATACATCACACATAGATGCAATCACACAAAATATCATCATGTGTTCATAGAAGGATAAAATCAATATATAAATCTTTAGCTTTAGTCCCAACAACATTTTGGACTTAACTTTTTCATTAGTGACATGATCTGAAAAATTAGGTTTATGGACTTAGGATAATTTATGGAGATATGATCTGGTGAAATTAGAAGAGGGACGGTTGGATTTTTCTCTTCACTCTTAATAATTTTTAGGTAGGGTTATAGTGTCAATGCATTTCAATAAATCAACTGAAAGTCATACTCTATGAATACTTAAGATCTCTTCTTTATTTAATACCATTAAAGAGAAACAATTCTTATTGTAACGAGTCTAATTTCAATCGAATAAAGCTAAGATAAAGTATCAATTGCTATTGCTCAAGAATGTCAGGTTGATTCTCTAAACTCCACTTGCCACTTGCTTGTTTGAGCCCCCGGACTATTTGTTTCTTCTTCTCTTCTCTTTTTCCAAATCATTCTTTCACACTTTTCCTCTATGCCACTCCTCTGAGAACATATAAAGTGCAATACTCATACCACATGTATGTGAATATAACATTATCATCTCACCGTGTCTATAGTATTTATTTATGGAACATTTTGATATATGGTGTGAATGCTAAACTAGCTAGCTCTATCATAAACTAAATCATGATCCTATTTTGCATGTGACTTAAGTATTAGATTATTATGGTAATGACTACAACCCCCCCTTTTTTTTTTGCTAATTGTTCGTTTGAGTGGAATTCATCTTGAAATACCTTCTTCAAATTGACCTCTTATGAATATTACATTACAAAAGCTTACCCTAATAATAGCAAAATTTTCTATATACAAGGCATGGCAATTTTTCAGAAGACCAGATCAATATATTTGTGGTGTGAAAAGATTCATCGTTGCCATGCGTTGGACCAGTGCAACTAGATCTTCCATATCATGGACTCTAGGATTTTGACACGATCAATGTGCCTAAATATATGAAACACAAGTCACCATAATAAACCTTTTTTAAGAAAGTGATGGAACATATGAAGGCATTGAAAGATCTTCATATCATATCTCGTATCTAATTAGGTTCCACTTTGCTATTAAGGTTATATGTGGTCCCTTCAAATTTACCTTTAATGCTAACCTTTCTCACATTTTTGTAAGGATTGATGCCAAATGTTGTCCCAAATATGCTTATAATTAATGCGTGCATGTGATATCACCATCCACTATTGTTTACCTCTTTCAATATAATGTGTCTTTTCAATTGTGTGAAAAACTTGGTCACAAGCAATGGAGGCATCTAAATCAGGCCATGAAAATGTCCCGACTTTTAAGATACCATATAGAAGGAGAAAGATTTTATATCTAGCCGTACAAATGAATTAAAACATTAGTAGGTTTAAATTTTGAGTTAGTAAGTGACTTTTACATTTAAAATTGAGTTTCAAATTATTTGACTTGTTGATTTGTGCTTGATTGAGTCTAAATTTGAGTTTAACATTCATCAAACTTGAAATATCCCGAACTTCACTAGGTCAATTTAGAAAAATATAAGTTAAATATATTAAAAATATGGATAATTTTGAACCTTAATTTAAACTTAGATTAATAACTGAATTTAGATAGTCTAATTAATTAAATTATGTAAGCTATAAAGTATAGTTAAATAATTCAGCATATTGGACTAGTAAATGAATTAAATTGAAATTAAAGATTCAAATATTCTAGTTACCCATCTCTAGTTGACAAATTTCTCATATTACTCTCAAATGTCAATTTAAGCTTAAATTCCCAGTTTCAAATCACCTAATTATCTAATTTTCAACTTGAGCTAATCTAAGATAAACTTAAACACCTGAATCCTTAGAATACCTAACTCAAATTCCTAAGTCACTTAAATACTAATCTAAGCTAGCTATACCTAATTCTTAATATTTAAATCCAATTTCAAATTATTAATTCAATCACCAAGTTTGAAATGCCCAAATACGTAGAAATTCAATTTCAATAAATTATCAATTTCATCTCAATTTCTCTACACCTCAATCACCTATCCTAAATTACCAAATATCTCAAGTTATTTCTACATATCAAATTGAGCTTTTCTAAATTAAATTCCAATATCAAATTTCTAGAAATTGAATTCAAATTACCTAAATCAATATCTACCCCTAAATTACCAAAATATTAATATGAATTAGTAACACCTAAATTCAAATATCAATTTCTAAACTCCTAAACACCTAAAGTTTAGCTAAATACAAATTTCAACAAATTAAATTCTTAAGTTTAATTACAAAATTAATTTAGTTAAATTCATAAATAAATCCAAATTTAATTTAGGTAAGTTTTACTTCTAATTTCTTATATTTAATATCTAAACTAAGGCACCAGAAATAAAATACCCAACCTATCTACATTAAAAAGTATAGCGCACCAAAGCCTAAACCCATTCAACTACCAACAACACAGTTAATCAAATGCCATACTTGGTTATTCTCATGAATTAACCAAATCCTCTACATTCTTCTCTTGACGCATGCAATCTAACTAATCTAATATCTTTCCAATTATTTGGTCCTAAAGAAATTTACTTCTCACCCAATTACATTATAATATAACTACACTAACTAGCCTAAAATCTTCTTGTGACACATGGCATTATAATTCTCTTTCTTTTTCTTTTATTCCACCAAAAATTCCCTCTCTTCTCCCCACATTTATGCGTGAAAATACCCATATGCACTCAAATTCAAGCTCTAAAAACCCATAAAAATCCCTCTCTTTTTATACACAAAATCGGTAAACTCTTATCGAATACTTCTACTATTGTTTTACCCAACCCAACACTTATCTAATCTCTATTCGATTAAATGTAGGATGATAATTGAAAATTGAAAATCAAGAATCAACTTGGGAATTAGTTTGAAGAAGCAACTACAACAATTAAGAGTTTGGTGGTGAATGTTAAACTTGTAATTTTTACAAAATAGTAAGTGATTTGATTAAATAAATTGATAGATATTATAGATATTATATATATATATATATATGTAAAAACTGATATATAAATATAAATATATGATAATGTATTTTGCTTGCTTTAATGAACAGATTGATGAAATATATTAAATGTGTTGGTTTGAATATTAAACATATATATATATATATATATATATGATTGTGGTGACTTTTTGATGAATTAAAATAATTAAATTCAGAATTAAATTAAATTACATAATTTATGTGCATAGTACCAGAATATATGCCTAATTTCATTGAATTTGATACTTGGTTTGTGTAATATATATATCTATATATATATTGGCCTGATATGTTAATGAATATGTATGCTTTTAAATTGAATTTTAACGATATGTTATGCTGGAAAACGATTTCAGTATGTGTGTGTGCGCGCGCGCGCGCGCTAGTTTACACATAGTGTATGCATCTCATGTTGTGAAATTGATGAAATCATGACCACTATATGTATACGAGTATGTAAATATGATATGTTAGGTTATTGTATAGCTTTTTAATAAATTATATATGTTTATGAATTGATTTGCAATAATATATGTTGCTGGAAGATGCCTAGTGTATATATTTTTATGAAATTCAAATAAAATATCAAATGAATTTATTTTTAGATGAAATTCATAAGAACAATAGTTTCATGTTTCTAGATATAAAATAGAAATTTTGATTATTTTTAAAATTAAGTCAATATTTTTAGTAAATAATTTAAATTCAACTAAAACTGAAAATGTTACATAGTGCACAATAATTTTGAAAGAAGTGAGCCTAATCAATTTTGAACCAATTTAGACCTAATTGTTTGTTAGCCAGGAAGATAAAATTGAATACTTTAATTGTGCGAAGTGAACCAAACTAAAAATCAAATGAACCGGCTTGAACCAAACTGAGAAGCGAACAGTGCTCTTTTTGTTCCCCTATTTTATGGAAAAACTAGGTTTGTTAATTAATTTTAGCCTCGAATCGACTTCCTAAAATTGTGAAACTTTCTAGATTAGTATAATATATTTTGGGCTTGGAATCATTCTAAATCACCACTGAACCAATCAAATCATCAATCAAATAGTCCAAATGGCCAGCCTAGCTGATTAATTAATAAAAATAGCTAAACCGAGTTGTATTCCTCCTAAACATGCATAAATTAAAATGAAAAAATATGAATTTATAAAATTAAATCATTAAAATAACAAATTAAAATAAATTAAGATTTTGAAATTGATTAAATATCAAATAAGGGTTAAACAGTATAATTGAGCTATATAATATACAATAGGCTTAAAAATTTTAAAGTTGGTTCATTAGCTAAAAATAGGCCTAAAATGAATATTGGACTTAATACGGGTAGTTATAAAATGGGCTTAGTTACTAATTTAGGTCCAACTTGGCTAAATAAATTAAAATGTGCTTAGTAAATTCTTTAGGGTCAAACAATTTGAATTTAGCTAAATTGGCCTATTACAACTGAGATGGACTTAGACTACTCAAATAGGCTTTCCTTCGAAAGTTAGGGTCCCAAACCAAAATAATTACCAAGTTACGATTTATGGGCTTAAATTGCCAAATATGGGCCCAAAAACCCATAATTATTCTGATTGGTCTAATTCAAATTATTTAAGTCCATTACTCATTTAAAGGTATTAAAATACATATTGGACTCAAATTTAACTTCTTGGTCCAAAAGTCTTAAAATACACTTAGTGGCCTAAATAGCAATTTAGAAGGCCCAATAGTTAAAAATTAAAATAAACCCAATTCTTTTGGGCTTATATCCAATCCTTAGGTTTAATATACTTAAATTAGATTTAATTCAATGTTTAAGCCTAAATCCACCTAAATTATAGTTCATATTCTTTAATGGGCTCAATTATAATTTCTATAAAGCCCATATCCCTAAACAGTAAAATATTTAGAAATATTTTTATTAGGTCTAATATAGGATCCCTAAAGACCCAATACTTCTAAATAAGAAAGCCAACCTCCTATACTCTTGAGCTTAATTCAAATCACTTAAGCCTAATATCATAAATTAGTTTCAATTCAAGATATCAATTAAGATCCTATACACACACACACATATATATGACGTTACCTTAGTGAATAATTAAATAAGATTGAATAGTCAATATGAATTTGACAATTAATTTATATACCCGATACTTATATGGAATATCTTTTTGAACGGATACTTGCTAGCTTCTAACCTACCTCTTGACCTATCCTTTGTATACTCTAGTCTATAGACTTGATATTAGGTGTGTAGTGACTTGTATGTTACTTGATTAAGATAAATATTCTAAAATGAATTAAGACTTAAAGATAACCTAATAAATTATTGTCTTGCTTGTGTTTGTGTCATTTAATTTGGTCTAAAAAGCAACAACCTCACAAGGCAATCACAACGCAATAGTTAGGTCAGCCTTGGTGGCTCGATGGGTAATTAATAAGGAAAATGGTATGAGGATAACATTTACTTACGTTTGGTGAGAAGTTACGCTTATATAGTTTAGGATAGCAGACTCTGTTAAACTAAACAATGTGATGGGTTGAAATAAGTAGAGATGCGCAACAGCTGTGAACCATAGACGGAGCTATTACTATAGTGATTTTTATAGTAGATATAGTTATTTGGATTGCCTATAGCAACCTCTGAGTAGTACTGCAACTCAAGTTTCCCAAGTTCGTACATGTTGCTAGAAAGTGAGTGCTCTGTTATTGATTGCCTTGATTTAATTAAAAAGATATAGACTATCTATTGTTACATTGCACTTAGATTATGTGCATATGATCATTTGGTGTGTTCTTGTATTGTAAGCTTCAGCCTTTTCCTTTCTTTTTTATATGATAATGTTTTCAACCTTGATGGTTATGTGCATCTTGAGTATATGATGGATCTATATGAGCCTTTTAACGAGTAGAGTGGTCAATTTTCCACTCATAATCATCTACCTTTGGTACCTTATTACTTCCCACTACAAAATCAAATGATTTCAAAACCTAATTAAATAGTTTTAGAATCTAAAGTTGATTCGCAAATGATCACGATAAACAAATTGTTAATGATAGTATTAGCATATAACAACTAAGTATTATACATAGCGAAATTGAATAAGCCTTGACCCTATTTAGGACATGACAAAACTAACTTGAATTTAATTTTTATAACATATTATTGTATGTATGCCATTTCCTTTCTTTTTGAGTAAACAAATTTAAGCAACTTTAATAGAGGAAAATTTAAGCTTTGAGTTAAACTTAATCTCAAACATATTTGACTTGATGTGCATCTGAGACTTAAAAATCAACTCAATAAAACAATCTCTGTAATTAATTATGGTTTATAATACCATGCAAAAAACCCTTTACCATATGCAAAATGTGACGAAATCCTTCATAGATTGAAGTGTAAATTTGGATTTTAAGATTTTGAATAATAAAAGGGATTTTAAAAGTATTTTTTAGGCATATGCCAAATTGTAAAACAAATTATATGGCTAGAAAATACATTATACAACCCAATTGAAATTCAAATCAATATCATGGAACATTATTAGAAAAGATTAAGGGTGTTAAATAAACTAATATATGACTTTCAAGTTCTTCCATAAATTAAGAAGAACTTAAAAAGGATTAAAAAGAAGATTAATTCTCAATAGCCAAGAAGCAAGACTTGAAAGTCTCAATGGCATTAATGTTTGTAAATAAACTCAATGAATAATGGCCTATTCTATTACATCACCAACCTATTAATAGATAAAGAAAATAAAATTTATTAATTATGGAAATAGATAGAAAAAGGGAAAAAAAAAAAGAAAACAAAACTATGTAAGGGAAATAAAGGAAAAATAAATATAAAGTAAAATAGCAAAGCTTTGACCTTGGGTTTATCAATTGGGTGGTTGTTTTTGCTTTTGGACTTAGTCTTAGACCATCTCGATTACCTCTAACATCCCATCTTGAACATGACTTACATCATTATAGAAGGAGTGTAGGGGCTTACAGGCATTGTTCCGCGGGGAGGGGGGGGGGGTGGGTGGTGGTGCGTTTGCAGAACTCATCCTCGAGTCGAGTCTTTCATTGTATGGGTACTTCTATACCCATGGTATACTACCCTCTTATCATACCGTTTGGGCCATTCCCAAATTACAAATGCATGCTATTCATGGCAACTACATCATTATCAACTTCATTAGTATAATCTCCTATAGATAATAGAATACCTTGTTTGTTAACATGCATAATCCCATGATTATTCAAGTAAAGTAGGTTTCCAATTTTGAATGCTATGTAGCTTATAATAAAAGTTTTCTAATAAAATTTGTAGAGATGATATTGGTATGGTTGCCCTCAACTATAATGGCTATACAAGCTTTCCCTTACACCATACATTTACACCATACATCTGTCATGAAAAAGATTTTTCTCTATCTGGGTTTGTCTTTGCCTGAGTACTTAAAGTTTTTTAGACTATTAATGTTGACCTACTATCTAAATGTATTAACCTGGCTCATCTCTAGTGTCATTGCCTTTCTACTCTCTCTTCACTTTACTTCCATCTTAGGTGCTTTTTCTTTCAAAATCATTACCCTCCATGTGAGATTGTACTACTAAATGCCTAAATCTTGAACATTTTAGACTTTTTTTTTATCATTTTTGCTCCTCTTATAGTATTTTTGCTGTACACCTTTTGCTTCTAGAGTTTTCCCTCTATGGCTGTCTCTTTCAATCCTTTTCTTTGTAAGGATTTTTTTTCCTTTGCTCTTACCATTTTTAACCATTTTGAGTTTTGTCTCTTAATTTGTGTTGTCTCTCGACTCCTACAACTAAGTAATTTTTTCTTCTAGGGTCCTATACTATTAAGACTTCATCACTCTAGCAATCTTAAATATAAACCCTTAAACAAAATGAACAGTGGTACACTTTGGAGGTTCATTAATATCATACATAATTAGTAAAATCTTAAAATCTTTATCATAATCCTTTAGATTCATCTTACCTTGTCTTGGATGTTGCAATTATAGAAACTATTCCTGTTTATAATAGATAGGAGCAAATCTTTGAGCCATCAATCTTTTATTGATTGCCATATTTTCACCTTTTCTTCACTATCTACATGTCGGTATTCCAATAATTCATTCCACCATATTTTAGTCTACTAAGTAAAAGCTAACGAGAGCATCCTCATTTGGGTGTGCTCATTGTATTCTTAATAGTTACACTTCTCCTACCCTTAGTTTGACTTTGTACAAACTCTAAAAGTGAAAATTTTCTCATCCTCAACCCTTTTATTGATCAAAATTATCTGTAGTAGACTTCTCATTTTGCACCTCAACTAGCTTTCGTCAATCTTCCTAGGTATCTTCTCTCAAAATTCCCAACGATTTATGAGAAACTTCTATCTTTTGATTATTTTCATTCACTCATTATTCTAGATTAGGTATACACCTCTTGGGGTCTTTTTGTCTTCTTACACTATGGTTGTTAGCACTCTTTCTTAATATATCTTCCCACATATATATTTCTATAGTAGCAAAAAAGCAATTAAATTTCATAACCCACAACTCCCAAGCAAGTCTTAACCGCATAAGACAACAACAATCCCTAAATTATAAATCAACATGCACCCCTAAGGCTTTGATACCAATTTTATGAGAACAATGAAAGAATTATTTCTAGGTGACGTCTGATACTTATCAAATTATAAAATAAATTAAATGAACATGGTCAATAGTAGATGTGATGTATTAAAACTGACTAGGTTTAAATTGACTCATCAGTTCTAGTATTATGGTTTGCTAGAATCTGAAAGTTGTTAAGAACCGAAAAAGAAATAAAGCGAAGATTAATCTTCAGTAACCAAGAAACAAGACTTAAAAGTTAAAAATATATTAATTTATGTAAATAAACTCAACAAACAATTTATTGCATTACTAGCCTATGTGCAGGCTTAAGGAAGTAGCCATTTTAAACTATGAAAGGGGATAACATAAAAGTGACCACCAGGGGACATGAGAACAAGAAATAAAATGTAAGATATCTAATATGAGACCATAATACGAATATTTGGCCAAATTTAGGTTAGTGTTAGTTAACCGCCCTAGGTTAATTGCCTTATTGATCTCGTGCAAGTCATTTTCTAAGTCGATCCCTGGGTGCCTCTCTCCCCCGTAGACCTATCTCAACTCAACCTTTTATTCTTTGAGATAATTATAAATGGTATCTAAATTTTTAATAAAATATTTCTCATGAATATTTTTTTATATGAAGTTTGGGTTTGATAATTTTGAGTATCGAAACAAAGTTTTTGTGGATTTTTTTATACTTGTCAAATCCAACTTCAGGTATCAAAATTGTCAAACTTTAGATACTAAAATTGTTAAAACTAAACTTCATATAAGAAAAATATCTAAAAATTTATTTAGGTTCTAAGTTGTTTAAAAAAAAAAAATAAAGTACCTAATTAAATATTTTAATTCAGTTACTCTTTTTTGTTATAACCCTTAATCTTTCAGGTGATAGATCAAGTTTCTAGGCTCGTCTTTGATGATTCTGACTGTCTTTAAATTTTATCATCTTGTTTCAAACCACAATGCATGCCAAAAACATAACATCACGAGAATTTATATAAAATCCTTTTATTTGCGTCTCTCTTGCCCTGAATTTAATCCCTATTAATGCTGTAGATATTGGTGTGGTCCTAACTTTAATGTCACAACAAAGGATAAGGGTAGAGATTCCTATCCATTATTTTGGTTCCTGTTTTTTAATATGTATGAGGTAAAAGAGAGCAACATGGAGTTAAAAAAAAAAAAAGGAAAAGGAAAAAAAAAAGAAAAGAAAAGAAGTACCCATCAAAATCCACATATTGAAAAGTAAGGTCTGACTTTTTCAATTTGAAGATAGACAGGTGTTAAAAAAAAAAAAAGAAAAAGAAGAAGAAGAAACAGTACTAACACTGTCTATTTACATTAAAGAAAGATGGATGGTGCTAATATAATATGAAAATAAATTTTTTATGTCAATATGGTGATCGATCCGTTATTCATTTTTTTCACTAACGGTAAAATGCATGAAACGGTAGTATTTAATCTATTTTGCTTAGGCTTAGTTCCTTAATTTTATGTCAGTACTCACTTCTAAAATGTTACAAATGATACCTGAACTTTAACGAAATATATAATTAAATACCTAAAATTTGAAATTGATCAATTTTAGTACTTAATTAAACTTTGCAATTGACAAATTTAGTAACTAAAAGAACTTTTTGTATATGTTAATAATACCTGTATCAAGTTTTTTTGCGAATTAAATTGATTAATTTCAAAATTTTGCATGTACCAAATTGATTATTTTTAAATTTCAGATATTAAATTGATCATTTTATAAATTTAGGTATCTCATTGCATATTCTGCCAGAGTTCAGATACCATTTACGACATTATCCCATAACAAAATAACATAACCATGTGTTCATATAAAACAAAATCTAAATCTTATAGTTGCAATAGACCGGATAAAAATCAACTCATCACAAAGTGGAAGAGGATGTCAACTCTGAACAGATCAGGATTATGCATAAAATATGAGATAATTTGTAAATAGCACCTATAAGTTTCGGATTATGTGTAGATGTATCGTTAAATTTTCAATTGTTGCAAATAAATCATCCTTGAATTTTTATAATTGATGGATAACTCTCGAAAATCGGAAATGAACCCCCTAAACATTGGCTTTAATGTGAAAAATACACTTCAAATATATCAAAGTGTAATTGTAACATCTCAAAATCTGATTTTGGTTTGTTTATGTTCCTTAAGTTACCGATTTATTAAAATTTAAGGAGTTATTTGTATTCAAAAGTTAAGCAATATAGCCATATCCATATCAAAGTTTAAAACATATTATTTACAATTCTTCTATGAAATATTCAAATGAAATAGGAAGCAAACGACTTTTGATCGCATATTACTTTTAACGTGCCATAAGTGATCAACACATTAATACTAAATCTAAAGTTCATACATTTATCACATCATGTGCAAGGATATGTGAACTATGATCAAGATGTTGGAATATGGAAATTCTTAGGTAAAGTCCGCTCTTTTTTTTTTTTTTTTATGGAGACTTGAAAATAAGTCGATGTGTCTTAGGTAATGTAATTTGTTCTAGGTTTAATATATTTTTGTTTTATGTACAAAATGTGCTAGATCCAATATATTTATCTCAGATTAGTATATTTGTTTCAGATATAAAAATATACTAGATATGTGCTAATCATATATTTTATCCTAGATGCGATTTGACGCAAAAGTGACCCTGTTGGAATATACTGGATAGAAATATTCATACACTTTATCACATGTAAGATAGTTTATGATGGGATCTTTGTATATTTGATGTGGGAGCAAAAATTTCCTTGTAAAAGAGTACGAAGTCATATAATTGGAGGGCCCGTTGAAGAATAAATAGTAACACTATTGAAGTGCACGCCTATGTACTGTCAAGCATGATCACCTGATTATTGATGGGCCATTTTTTTTTTATGCATGATCTTGTTCATATATTATCGGCCCCCACACCCCACATCACACCCTTCTTTTCACTTAGCATTGCCATGAAAAAAAAAAAAGAAAAAAGAAAAAAGGTTATGCAACACTTTTTGACACGAGTAAGGTCTAACATTAATTCATATGAAATATTTGAAATATGATAATTTGAATGTATGCAATGCATGAATAGTAAATGAATATCCCAAGTGCTTCATTTACTGTCTGATTTCGGATTTTTCTTAGATATGATTGGAGATGTTTTAGGTACAAGTTAGATGGATGTTATATTACGTTATCTTTCTCATTTAATTATAGGATTTAGAATATAATTTTCAAGTAAACTAATAAGACTAAAAGCTGAATTGCAATTTGACAAGTGACATATTTGGGAGGTATATTCCCGTCATGACAAGTTATGAGTGTCAAGTCATTGCTTTTAAGTTAAGGAACATTAAGTGTGCCATCATGGAGTCTAGGGGGCAAAATTCAATGTGTAATTTAGCCAAAACCAATTGCAAGCTATTTGAATTCGCAAGGTATTTGACCTGATTTTGATTTGATGAGTGGAGCTTGAATTCGGAG
The DNA here is from genome assembly GCA_024138025.1 of Combretum micranthum. Classification (NCBI taxonomy): domain Eukaryota; kingdom Viridiplantae; phylum Streptophyta; class Magnoliopsida; order Myrtales; family Combretaceae; genus Combretum; species Combretum micranthum. The sequence continues at coordinate 63,529 of JAMXBD010002711.1, read as the reverse complement.
TATACAATGAATTTACTAAGTCAAATTTAAACGTCATGATATTTATTTAATCCATTAACCAATTGTATTTGAGTTTAGTTTGAACATCAACATAATCTTAATTTAAAGAAATATATGTATTTTTCCCCAATAAATTAAGTCAGATTTAATAAAGTTCAAAATTGTTATGTAATATCTTTTAAATACAAGGTAATGGAACTCTAATTATCGGAATACATTTTGGTGTATGGTTTGGAATTCATTAGAACTTTAAAGTTAAGTATGCTTAGTGGAGAGCACTCTCAAGATGGGTGATCTCTTAGAAAGTAATAGACACCAAGGGCAAAACCGTGTGACATCTTGCTAAAGTGAACAATATCTCGATAGGCGGAATTTTGGGTTGTTACATTTAGTATCAAAGTAGTTTACCAGCTAAAAGTGGAGAAACTAAGTTTGTACAGGGTAGAGTACCTCAAAGTGGGGACATCTCTTGAGCTTGTATGGAGCACCTTTAAGCTATCACTGTCTAGTATGGTTCTAAACCTGTATAACGTAATTGAAAAGGACATCAATTTTGTAAGTAGAAGAGAATGTAACATCCCTCAAATATAAGGTGGTGGAATTCTAATCATCATAGTATTTTTTGGTACAATAACTTGGAGTTCATTAAAACTCTAAAGTTAAACGTGCTTAATGGAGAACACTCTCATGATGGATGACCTATTGAGAAACAATTGACATCAATGATCAAACCATACGGTATTTTATCAAAGTAAATAATACTTCAATAGATTGAGTTCTAGATCGTTACATGTTGAGTGCAACTTTTTTTTATGTTGAACTTAAATTTAACATTTTAAACTTGAGCTCAAATTCAATATAGTATTGTTTTCATTCAAATCCAAAGCATGGCCATAATCTAAATGAAGAGAGAGAGAGAGAGAGAGAGAGAGAGAGAGAGAGAGAGAGAGAGAAAGAGGGTCTAACTGTTTGCAACTTCCTCTCTATGAGAAGGAGGTGAAGGGCAAGCAATCTTTTTCTATCTTCTATGGGGTCTAGACATTGTGGAAGGATACAATCCTGCTGCATATTAATAGTTCTGGACCGTGCCTACTATTTTGGAACCATGTAATGCATCAAAGACTAATACAAACACACACAAATCGGGAATAAACGTTACAACATATAGGTAAATCAGTTTACATTGCGTGTATTTAAGTTCAGATAAAGGATAAACACCACAACAACTACTATATGTAGAATATTTTCTTAGTGAGGTACATACCTAAGGCAATTATTATAAAATAAAGTTAACTATATTATTAATTTGTATCACCTAAAAACGTAATCCTTTTCCTTCGATTGTAATTATTCCAGTAGTTTTTATTTACTTACCAAGGTAATTTTTTTTTTTACCTATACTTTTCTTGCTTTTTAGGTTCTTCGTAGATTTAACCTCATGCCACGCTTTAATGGGTCTCACTTAAGATCATTTTCACCTTTTATTGAATCTAGGGTTCCTCAAGTCAATAAGCACCTTTACAAAGTTGTTGTGAAACTTTTCTCTTTTTTCCCCATCTTTTATTACACTAACCTTTTGATCCATTTTTTCTCCTCTCTTTACTTCAAGTTTGTGGGGGACCTGAACTTCAATGATTAAGCTGATATAAATTAAAGACGCAACTAATTGGTAGATTCAATTTGGTCAATTCATGTATGCCATGCAATCATTCTAGGGTTTATGCAATAGGTTTCATTATAAATAAGAACGATAAATTCGCAGATTTTCTAAATTTGTTAGGTGGATAAAATGACTCTAATTTGCCTAACATTGCTACATTTCTTCAAAGTTTGGTTGCTGCAAATTTTGACTGCTTAATTTGATTCTTTTACGTATCTATACACAAGATACCCTAGTAGACATTACATGTATATTGTATTTGTCTTGCGGAAAACGTCCTGTTAAATACTATCATATTAATATCAAACGGTCACAATAATTAGTAGTTGTGCTAAGCAAAGAAGATGATAAATTATGCTACAAAGAAATAATGGGAAAAAGTTTATTTAAAGTATCAACATTTCAAGTGATTAAAAGGAGGAATTGATGTTTGGCATAGAGAATCAAATAAGGTATCAATGTTTTGTAAAACTCATTTAAGATATCAACGTTTGGATTAATTTTCAATTAAGTTTCCTCAATTTTCATTAATATTCAAATATTGATATGTTATTTGATTTGTTGATATCTCTTTTTAATCACTTGATACTTTAATACCTTAAATGAATTTATCTCTAAACATTGATTCCTCTTTTTAACTATTTGAAACATTGATATCTTAAATGAGCTTACTCCAAATATTGATATGTTTAAACTTTATTTTGCATATATATGCTTGTGTTTGTATGTTGTTCTCTGCAGATTTTACAAGAATAATTTTGTATGTGAACAGACTTGCTCGTGAGTCACATCGAGGGTTTGACGTGTTAAACGGTTAGGGTGCAACAAGCTCAAAACTAACACCCGACAAGCTCAAGTCTTAGGTTCGATAAGATCAAAGACCACATACTTGATTTAGGGTAAATTTCAGGCGCGACAAGTTTAAGGCACGACAAGGTTTAAGACGTGTTAGTTTAAAAACTTGCTATTGCTAACTTTCAAATTTAACCGTTAGAGGTTCCTTTAGAGTGAACGATTATATTTTAAAACTTGATTAGGATGAATTTTAGTAGAGTGTTGAGCTTAATTTGTAGATATTATGTAAAAATACTTTCTCATTTTATGTTTGCATTTGTTAAGTGAATAGTGCTATTCGTGAGATTAGTGGGTTAATATTGTAAGACACCGTTCACATATTTTATTTAAGTGTTTTAGTAAAGTCTTCTTGTATTTGAGGCAATAGGTAAAGTCCAAATGTGTTGAGGTGCTTGTGTAAATTCCTATGCATGTGTAGGCATTTCTGAAGTCTTCGTGTGGAGGCATTGAGTGAAGTCCTCTGTCGAGGCAATGTGAAGTCCTTATGTGAGGCATTTGTGAAGTCCACTATTGAGGCAATGTGAAGTCCTCTGTTGTGAGACAATTGTTTGCGAGGAATGAAATGTGTGAAGTCCTTGTTGAATGAGACAATTTACGGATCGTGGAGATTAGGAGATGGAATGAACTCCACGTTAAATCTGGTATAATATTCTCCTTTCTTATCTCTTTATTATTATTATTTTCATTGTGGGTAAAAGGATTGAAGAGTTGATTGTTGGTTAAATATGTTTAAAATTGGTTTAAAAAAACCCACCCTATAGCTTTCGCTTTTGCAATATGCATACGTGTGTAATCAAGCCTGGTGAAGCATTTTTTTTTTTCAACATAGATTGGATGGAAATTTTTGTCTCGGGAATGTTGTTCCCATCTTGTTCTGGTAAATACATACTTGCTACATGTTTATAAAGTGATAATGATTATTTGCTTTATTTTAGGAATTTTTATTTTTTGAATTTATTTAACAAGTTGCAAGTGTTTATTTGTTGAAAAGGATTGAGACACCATTTCTAAGATAGAAAATATTTATCAATCTAGATCTACCTATTTTCACCAATATCTTCCATTCGATCTACAACCGTTGAGGATTTTATTTGAAAATTGTGTTGGATTTATTTCTTGTTGTAAGTAATGGGAGGAAAAGGTGATAGCCAATTATGGCGAATGGTGATACTTGATCATCATAACGAAGGTTAAGAGAATGTAGTAGGACAAATGAAGAAAAAGTTATTTTCCTACCATTTTATAATTATGATCAATACCACACCATTAGTTGCGAGCAAATTTCAACGATTGCACTCCTTCATCGATATCTATCATATCTGTCAGTTCTTATAATGTCATCTTGAGTAAAATATCAAATGATTCATCAACATTATTACTCATAATAATGTTTGAAGGATCTGTATGTATATTTGACACATAAAGCTTCAACTTATGAAAATCCCCATAATCTAATAATGATAAAATCAGATATAATCTTTTGTTAACCCACCTAGCAAAAATTTCAAACTCTACATAGAGAGCTGACAAAGCTTTTGGAAATCTCGAAATGTCAAATAATACTCACCAATATCGTGCACTAGCTAAGCTAGGGACTAGAGAGGCAGAGGCATGATGGAAACGTCCTATCTAAAACGTTGTACCTTTTTTTTTTTGTGATACCACCATATCCTTGACGAAAAAAGATGATACATAAAGTTCCACTTTTGGTGATCGAGACCTTGAGTCTTCTTTACACGCCTTTTCAGTGTATCTAGTTCATGTGCATAGCATCTTATTAGTTCACCATTTGTTACAATATCTCATCGACTTTATCTAATAAAATATTTTGTTGTCCTTTGGTATGCTTGTTTTCACGGTAAACCTCATTAAAAGGGACTAATGGGGTGGTGTATTCGATATCGTGTTGTTTCTTTTAAAGTGGATGGTCAAATCAAGAACCTGATCAAATCAGATCAAATCATAAAATACAACTTTTTTTTTTTAAATAGTTTATGATTCGATTCAATTTTATTTGGAAGATTGAATGACTCAATTCCAAATCAAACTACTTCTTACTAAAAATCATCTCATCCCTGCCTCTATATTGTAATTTTTTTTTTCTTTATCATCGACCCTTGAATTAAATCGAATTAAGCCATAAACACTAGGGGTGTGTACGGTATAGCTTGGTTTGGTTCACCCCTCAAATTGACCCGTATATTATGTTCTATTTTTTTTAAATTCAAATCTAACCGCACTATTTAATTTGCAATTTTTTCGAACTGAAGAGAATAGTTTGGCATGGTTCAGTTTGCAATTCAAAAAGCATTTTTTATTTTTAAAATAAAATAATATTCTATTAAAAATTTTCAATTACATATTTTACATCACTAACAGAAATCAGTTTGCAGTTCAAAAACCATTTTTTATTTTTAAAATAGTAGCATATTCTATTAAAAACTTCAAATACATTTTTCTTATCATTAGTAGAAATATAAACAATAAAATTTGAAATTAATTATTTTCCTAAATAATCATATTGAACTATAATGATATACTTAGACTCAATAAAATAAGAATATACTATTCTAATATGAAGCACAAATTTTAATTCATTGCATACTTTTAAGTAATACACTATCAATCATATAAACCAATAAGTAACTAAGTAATGAAAGTGGATTAATTAGTAAGACAAACGGAAAAAAAAAGAAGAAGAAGAAAGAATGTTCATAACACTTGATGCTACAATCTACAAATTATCTTATTTGTAGACACTACAATAATTGAAATATGATATGATCATTCTAATTTCATTTTCATGGATAATACATATTTAAATAAAAAATTTAAAAAATAATTATGTTTTTTAATAAAATAATTAAAAGAAAGAAAATCATATGTTTGAATTTTTTTAAATACGTAAGACAGTTCAGCTCGAACTATATGATTTGGTTTAATTCTTGAAACGGTATCTATTATTTAACTACTAATTGACTAGTCTAGCAACCCCTAATATTAATTATATATGCTTTCAAAACATATATTTCATTACAAAACATACCTCTCATCTTGATTCACCCCAAACCTTAAATTTCCTATAATAATAATAATTTGATTAATGAATTGTTTATACTTTGCAGTACATGAACTTATCAAAATAAATTACTCCATCGAGTTAATTAATTCCTAACCTTACATGAGATAATAGAGACCTCTCCTCCACTAATGCCAAATAAGATTGCATAAAAGTTCATGATCCCTTTTGTAAAGATTAAATCTTTGTATAAAAAATCAAAATTTCTCTACCACTTGGTGAAACATGCAATCTATCTATTTATGAAGATCTATCCTATTAGATGAAATTTCGTTTTATCTGACAAGAATCATACATGCAATTAATTATGTGTACGAATCAATCACAAGACAATTAAATCACATTAATAGATGCAAAGACATAAACTTTTCATTAATCAAAAGACAATTCAAATCACTTGGTTTACGATCTCACAATATGCTGGGTATAACGATCTACTCTTCCATAGAATTTACAATAGGAACAAAAGATCTAGAGGAAATATAATTTATCATGATGTAACAATAAAACCCTTGTACGTGTCTTGTAATCTTCAATGATGTTCATGCAAATTCTCTCTTAAAGTTCGTCAATTTCTCTCCTAGGGTTCGGAAAATATGCCAAAGATCCTTTAAAACGAAAACAAAGTGGCTATTTATAGAACATGAAGTTAAACAGGTTTGCAGGGCTTGTCTTACACGGCCATACTCGGGAGAGGGTAGAACTTAGCTTTAACTAACATTGGAATTTTACAGTGTGCACTAATTAGTTTGTATGGACGGGGCAGAAGTCAAAAGCTATGTTTTTTGCATTTTTCACCTCAACAGACTCTCTAGATTGTTCCCTACCTTCAGTATGGATATGCACAAGGTAGTGCATATGTAAAATTTAACTCCTGACCATGTTTTGCCAATTTCACCTTGATTTTTCTTGAATCATCTTCAATTTTTCAAAATATCATCGTTTAGCCCTAAAATCAATATTTGAGTATTTAAGCATCATTTTCTTGATAAAATTATATAAACTACATATAAAATATGTGCAAATAAGCACTAAAGATAAGGGTCTATCGGCACTTATCACTTTATAAATTTAAGAAGTTAGTTAATTCATTGGAGCTCTTTGACTTTAGTCTCTTGATTAAGAATATTGTGTTAAAGAACTCCGATAAAGATTATCTTAATTTTTGAAACATCTCATGTGTGTTTATGCAAGACGAATTGCTGTTTCATTCCTTTCTAATTATGTGTGAAGTTATTATTAATTTCTATTTAATTGTTTATTTCATTATCTTTTTATAAATACCTTATTTCGTTTATATAACAAAAACATAATGGATTTTCCTATTATTCTAATATAATTCCTACTAAACATTCTAATAATCATGACTACTTTATTACATTCTCGTTGAATTATCATTCCTATTCATGGTGAAGTAAATGTACTGTTCGTACAAAAGGATTTTGGGTGTGTTTTGGGGCAGGCTAGCAAAGAATAGAAAGTGTTCAGGGTACAAGGGGATCCCTTCATGAGCAAGTGACAACGTACTCTCACTCCTGTATCGTCGTAATACTCTATGAAAATGCTCGGAGGCATATCTTTAGGTACGAGGGAAAAAGTAAGACATAGACACGATTGTTTAGATAGAATATTCCGACGATACATGAATCGATATGGTACCTGTCTTGGATGTAAATGTCCAGACACAATACTGCCATAGACATATTAACAATAATTCGGATGGTTGTTTAGGCCAGATAGATTCACCTCTGAGCGTTTTCACGGAATATTACGAGGATTCATGGCTGAGTATGTTTTGTGGTTTGGATGTAAAAGTCGAGACATGGTACTTTCCAAGGAGAATCTTCACTTGTGTGATAGCAATGCCCATGGAGAGAAGATTCATTCATCGTGATACGTTTTTGTGAAATGATTAGTAACGTATAACTATCAATAAAATTTATTTATATGAACAATTTTATAAAAGCCATACATAATATCTGAATGCTTGTTTAAAATATATTGGTATTTACTTAACACTCATTCTAACAAGTTGCTTATCTTCTTTTGAATTTTTTTTTCAATGTTCATGACTAAGTTTTCTCTCTCAAAACACTTGTATCCCACCAATAATATATTGTATATTGTCACAAATTTCCTACCCTACACAATATCTTGTAATATATAATTTTATTTTAATATTAAAATATATATTAATGATAAGAAGTTGCGAATTGGATGGATACTTTCTTTCTGACCAACTTTACCATATCGGAAACACCGCCGATTTGTGAGGATAGAATATTTAGGAGATTTGCACGGTCAACTTTGAGATAACAATGCGTGTTTTATCCTATAACAAGTAAAATCTTTTCGAGTTTACTAAGAATCAATACTTAACCTTTCCTGTAATGTTTTAAGAAGAATAATAGAAAGGAATCATTAGGATACCAATAAGATGGTAAGATCTCACATCAACTCTTTTGTTTTACCCTAACAAGTATTGATTTACATATTCCTAAATTACCTCTTTTTGGACAAGGGAAATTATCGATGTTAAGAATATTATTCATGGAATCCATACAAGCAAAGGGTTAATGTTCTTTTACAGTTTTTACAAGGTAAGTAATAATTGTTCTTTTCCATTTACCTTTAGGAAATAATTACTAATTAGAAAACCAGATCTACCTTAGGTTGATGATTTTAAAAAACAACGGGTATAAATTATGTTTCAAACTATAAAATGGAGATTAGCATTTATAGGATTGCAATCCATCATTGAAAATCACGAAAACATTAAGAAAAGTTAAAAATAAAGTTTAACTGAATTTAGGAGTTGTAATATTCAAAAGATCATTTGATCGGAATGAAATATATAAAGGAGATGGAAAACTGCCAACTAAAGTGGTAAAGCACCTCCTCTTAAGCAATTTTCTATCCAAATTAAGGTGGCTAATTGCCTTACCTAATAGATCAACTACCCTTTTCCTCGATTGACCTTAATATGATCAACTACTTTTGGACCAAGGCCAACTAGATAATCCTATAATAATATAATATGAAGTTTTGGATTAAAAAATCAAACATATATAAGAGGATTTGAGTCTTTGACTTAAGACTATGATTTTAATATGTTTATAAAAATATTAATTTCTTATATGTGCGAAATTTAGGTATTGGTGATAAATCTAGAGATATTGGATGTTAAGGGTTGATATTATTATACAAGACTTCCATGGTTTTGGACAGATATAAGTATGTATTTGCAGTTGGTTGTAGATATGAGCACGGTTTCGAAATTGAATTGAATCTAAAACTGTCGGTTCCAGTTCTTGGAATTGAGGAACTGGAACCAAAATTGTCTCTCACGATTCTGGTTCTATTCTATGGAACTGTCAGTTTCTAGTTTCAATTTTGGAACCATGGAACAACCTTTTTCTTTTAAATAAAAATAAATTTTTTTTTTTACGTTTTTAATAAAATAAATTTTAAATTCAAGATAATTATTGGATCTAAAAGTGTTAAATTATTTAACCAAATTTTTTAAAAATTTATTAAGAATGCATATTTATTTGTATCAAACACATTCAATATTAATTGTAGTTAGTAATATTAGATTACAAATACCCTAGAGGGTACAAAAAAATTACAATACAAAAATAGTCTCATATTATTAAGGAAATGAATTTTGTTTTTAATAGAAATTTATTTAAACGAATTATATGTGATTTTAAACTATATTTATTTGTGTTGTTGATAATAATATATTAAATATTGTCAATAAGTAATAGATTTTAATATTTATATGAAATAATTTAAATATTAATACTTATACATTTAATATTGTTTTTTTTCTCAATGTCATTTAGTTGGTTGTGTGTAACAAAATAGTGAAAATTTGGCTAATGAATACATGGCTTACATAATTATTGTGCTATTTGTTTGTGTGAATAGACTTAAGTGCGAGGTTTACTGTAATGACAATGATAAGAGTTGTCTCATTCAATATAATCAATAAAAAGGAAGGACTTTATAATGGATGTGCTGATTGGTAAAGTGCGATGCCAAGGAGACCATTGCAATTAGCTTGATTAGTGATTTTGCTAACGTAAATTCAGTATGAGATGGATTTAGCTAAAGGTGTTCAGGTTGGTTAAATAGGCTAGACTTAACGTGTCTATTTTGGTTCGTAGGTTGAATGATTAAAAAAAAAAAGTTTGTTGATTTATTGATCCTAACCTATCTCATTTTGACCTATGGATTAAATGGGTCAGGTCACTTATCTAACTTAATTAATCCATTTATATATCTTTATGTATTAAACATGCCGAATTAACCTATTTAAATCATAAGTGTTAATTGAACAACATATATATAATAAAAATAATTTAATTTTATAAGGTTTTATATGTATTAGTGATTAATTAATTACCATTTTAATTACTTATATATAAGAATAAGTTTTTTTTTTAATAATCTATTGGATATCATATTTCGTTTAAAACTATACACATATACTTAAAAAGATGTTATGACATATGTGCATCAATTGTTATTCTTTACTACCATCAACACATAAGTTTAAGCCCAAAATAAAAATCTAAGAATAATGCTATATTAATAGTAATTTTTTCTATAATTTCGTTTATACAAGTGGGCTAGCAGATTAATCCACTTTATCCCGCGGATTAAATAGCTCGGATAAAATTGGTCGTGAAAAAATTTTATCCCATCTCGTCTCCAAAACAGGTTAATTGAATCCATCCGTGGGCCAAAATCCATTTGCTAAGCTGTAGTTTTAGCTATTGGATATGAGGATTTGCTGACCGAAGGAATATATATATATATATATATATATATATATATATAGTTGATTTTCAGCTGTAGTTCAGTAATTCGTATGAGATTATTATGATGTTGGGAGGTGCGGTAACAAATGTTTTGGTCGCACAATCCTATGATTATTTTATTGGCAATGTTGGGCTGTGGTCCTATAATATATTTTGTTGGCAGATATTGGATTGTGATCCTATAATTTATTTAATTGGTAGAAATTAGGTTACAATCCTATAATTTAGTTTGTTTAGCAAACATAGTGCTGCCATTATGTGACATTTGGTAGTGGAATCTACGTTATTTTATTTTTTAAATATTTTTTCCAATAACTATGGATTTTATTCACTAAAAAAAATAATATTAATCATATGAATCAATACAATAAAATGACAAGCGAAGAGTTAGGGATACACAAACCCAACCATACAAACAGAACATTTTTTCTATAGTTAAAATGTCGCCCATATGAAATACCCATTGATTCTCCTAAGAGAATAAAGCCCATACTATTAGAGTGAATAAAATTCCATAAAAGGAATAACATAATCCCACATAAGAGATACGAATGAAAAGAAAAATATAAAAAGATACATAAAAAATACTTGTTTATTTAAATTCTATTGAAAAAACAATATTAGCTCGGTCTCAACCTCTAGAATCTTAAAACCATTAGATGTGACCAACAATGATAAAAATGAAGAGTGAATAGATCGATAATCATAGTAATAAGAATGATAATTACACTGAATATATTATATATATATATTATATATAATAAAAGTAGGGGCAGCTGTCGGGGTGGATATTCATTAAAAAAAATAGAAAAAACCTTTATGTTAGGGTCCGTGCAAAAGTTGAAAAAGAGGAAATTTTGGTTGTTAAAATTGTTGATTTGGCATATTAATTATATTTATTGAGATAATAGATCCGTTGTTCGTTACATTTAGAAAAGTCATTATCCAATCCTTTGACACAAGGATCTAAAAAAGGAATTCTAGATGAAGCTCTTTAGGAATAAATAAAGTTTCTTGCCGCATTGGTGCTTAACACACACACTAAAGATGTTTTAACTTTTCTAATTCTGTTAATAGTCAAGAATTGCTGTAGTTTTTGCAACTTATTTTTTTTTTTTTCAATTTAATGTTTTTAGTTAAACTGTCAATAATAAATTAAAAAAAAACATATGTACATTCTTTTGTTATCTTAATTTTTTTTATTAAGGCTAATTAATGTGGTCTCGTAAAAACTTAAAAACAAGAAAGGTTAAGGGAGTTTCGTTAAAAAATATACAAATAAAGTAGAAGTTTTAAGGATTTAGATGTGTTGTTATAGTATGTTTGTACAAAAGCTTGTGTTCACATACATATTTCACCTATTATGCATTGTATATTATTAAATCGGGGTTCTTTAATGGGCTCCATGCAATAGCATACATCTTATTGTTGAGGATTCTCTGCCTTAATCTAAGGCGAACCATAAATGCATTCTTTGACCTTCAATTAAATGCACCCTTTGACCAATCATTTATAGGAGTTTGAATGGCTGATTCTTTCATTTATTTTGTAATCAATATTTATATGTATTTATTCTCTTATACCATCTGTAAACATATAAATATATATGAAAGGCTCTCACCACAAAATATGTGGTAGTTTCAAAAAACTTTCATGGTATCAGAGCATAATTAGGATTAACATCCCACGATCCCCAAATGGTTTCTGATTCTTCTCCCACCCTCCTTCCCTTCAACACCATGATTCACGTGGTCATAATCAAACTCTCCTCCTCTAACTACCTCTTATGGAAGAGCCAACTTTTCCTCTTCTTGAGAGCCAAGGTCTACTGGGTCATGTGGATGGTATCCTTGAGTCGCCACCTCCATTTGATCCTCCTACCTCTTCAATACCAAATGCCAAACACTTGGCATGGAAAGCCACCGATTAATGTCTCCTAAACCTTCTCCTCTCCTCTCCTCTCTCACAGAGGAAGCCATGGCTAAAGCCGTCGGCCTCTCTACATCCCGCGAGGTCTGGACTGCTCTTGAAAATGCCTTCAGCCACCGCTCCAAAGCCCGAGAAATACTATAAGCCCCAGGACATTTTGGTAAATAGTTCTAAAGATGAGCTTCGAAAATAAACCTTAAAAATCACTCCGAATTAAAACCAAACTTTGATAGGTCCCAAATCCCGAACGAGTCCAGAAATTTCTGAATTGTGAGAAAAATGAGAATTCCTAAAAGTAAAATAGAAACTCAATATACTTCAATTCCAAAACCATTACATACGACAAATTCTATATTCGACTCCAACTTATAATAATCGGGTAAAATAGAGCCCAAAAACAAATTATTAAAAAGTAAATAAGGATTAACCTCCGGAAATAAAACTCAATCCAAAGAGTTCCGAGAACGTTGAGAGATATTAAATACTTATGGAAATCGACCTTAAAATAAATCCCTCAAATCAGATATGTTGTATAAGCATAAAATATCAGTTTCCAAATTGGCAAAGGTGTAAACTGGAAAGTCAACCGGGAAACCTAAGTCTACGAAACTCCCAAGAAACTCCTTAGCCTAGATCCGGCAATCCTGTATTCCTAAACCAAGGAGTCGGAATAAGAGAAAAAGGTGTAATTAGTTCGTATTAAGTCTATGATAGGGGTGTTCATGGACCGGTTAACCGGTCCGTGACTGTTTTTTGAACCTAACCGTTATGATCGGTTTTTAAATATCCCGATCCTTAACCGGTCCATTATAAATGGTTAACCGCCTCAACGGTTAACCATTTTATTCGGTTAATTTATTCGGTTTTCGGTTTTTAACCATTTAGCGTAATGGTTTCAACAAATCAAATTGATAATTTCAAAAAACTTTATTTTTTAGTCTTTATCACAAAGTTTTTCTTCAAATTATTATATATATTACAAGAGCTAAAAAAAATCAAATTAAGAAAAAAGGGAAAACAAACCTTTGATGTATCATTATCAATAAAATCAAATCAACTCAGTTATCACATTAACTCTATCAAACATAGGACAATAGTATTTTAATCAAAATCCAAGGAATATTAACATAGGTAAATTATATGTATATGTAAATCATATATGTGTATATATATATATTTAAAAAAAAATTATATATATATGTAAATTATATATATATATATTTATAAATATTGAAACGGTTAACCGTTAACCATCGGTTTTTTATGGTTACAAACCGAAACCGAAACCGAAAACCGCAAAAATTAAAAACCGTAATCCTAAACCGAAACCAATGGACTGGTTAACCATATTTTTCGGATTGGTTTTACGGTTTCGGTTCGGTTTTTCGGTTTCGTCGGTTTTTTTTGTACACCCCTAGTCTATGATGCTCTAAAGGATGAGATTAACGAATTTTCGATCTATTCCAATGGTCAGGTATAGACTTCGAAAAGCACGCCCTGAGATTCGAAATATTAAAAATATGTTATTAATACCGTTAGAATCATATTTTTATAAGGATCTTTGAAATATTAGTTTTATAAATTTTCAATAGCTAGAATTACCTGATTTTGCGAATTTATTTGTATTTCATTACTACTGGTAATTAGTGAGTCTTTCAGTACTATTTACTATTATTCATTACACAATTTTTATTATTCTTGTAATGTATACCCCCATTTTCCTAGTGATCGAGTAAACTTTGGAAACCGAAGAATGAAACTCTAAATCGGTTTAGTTCTAGCTTAGTAAGAGAAGTTATGAAACCCTAAATCCGGCTTTCCTTCGGTTTCATTAAAAAAGAAATTTTGTAAAATAAATGAATATGAATTATTGTTTTAAAGTATATTTTAAACCTTAGAAAGCTTTAAATTCGGAAAATTTTCTATTCCGAGCCATCCCGAGCTCGATTACGGAAAAACGTGCCCCGAGATCAGAAACTCAGAAAAATATTTTAGAATATTCATTAGAACCGAAATTTTATAAGGATTTCAAAAATATAAATTTCATAATTTTCCGGGCTATAAAAATTACAGTTATGGCCTTTTTCCCGTCTTTTCTTTACTACCGGTAAAGTAGATATCTTGTCTACTATTTATCACTATTCACAAGTACAACCTACACTACACACTACCTATACCCTATTCTTATATCCTTACAACTACTCAATTATATTTTCTTTTCCAAGAATTTTTGTCCCTTAACAAAATTATTACAATTTAAGATATATTATTACATATATTACACTTTACTACTTAAATTACAAATCAAACAAAATTTAACTATCTCTCTCTCTCCTCTCCCATGTAGGCCAGCACACCCCCTCCCCCTTTCCCCTCTATTTTGTTTTATTTTTACTTCTTTTATTCCCACTAAACCCTAATCCACTTAATATATAAATTCATTTTCACTTTCTCTTCGTTTTTACTCTTCCAAAAATTTGAAAAGTGAAAAAGCTCTCTCCTTCCTCTCTTTAGTTGCCATGGAACCCCCTCCCATACACACACACACTCACTCACAGGTTCATTCTTCTTCATTTCTTCTCCAAAACTTCCCTTAGGTGATGACTTTAAGCTTTGTTGCTACTCAATCTTGCAATGGCAAGAGTATTCTTGTATGTTTCACCTTAAAATCCCAATGAGCAAATGCCAGGGATAAGAAAACATGAATGCATGAATCTCAAGCCATTACAAAGAGTAGATCTTGTGTTTAACAAGCTTTTGTTGAAGTATTATTATGTTCATGCATATAAAAGTAGAGATCTTGCATGAAAAGTATATGTTCATGTCTTAAACCTCATTTTCATGCACTATAAGTTGTAGATCTAGTGTTTAGACACTCATGTTTTCCTTGACATTCATGTTCATATGCATATTTTGTGTTTTATGCATTAATGTTCATAAAAGCTTGGCCTTGTATATATAAACATGTTAGTTGGTAGATCTTTATGAATATAAGGCAAAGAACTTGAAAAGAAAAGATTTTTGTTAGAAAAGTTTAAAGGAAAATTCGTATGATTTTTGAGACCTATTTTGAAAACCCTTGAAACCACTTTGAAACTCATATTTTACATGAAAAATGAAAGGTATATGTAATGGGTATCTCTAAGGAATGATTTTTACAAGTTTAAATGAGTTTAGGCATGAGTAATGTGTAAAACAAGTAGTAGAATTAGAATGGAAAATTTTGAGTTAGTGATCAATTTGTCAAATTCGTAATTTAAGACAATGCATATGTAATCACCTAGTATTTGAGCTCAAGTTGCAAGTTTTATGTGTTAGATGAAGTCCTTAGACAATAGATATAGTAAACTTTAGATTTTGATGCATTAAACAAGTTTTCTTAAAGGGAACATGCAAGAAATGAAAATTTCAAAATTCGGATTTTGTGAAAAGCTTATTTGAAAATATACTTACAAAGTGAAAAATGTGAATTTCTATGAAGAAATGAAGGTCTTGGATAGTATAGATGATAAAGACTCATTTTTATTTAGATAACAAGTAAATTCTAAGAATAAAATCCTAAAACATTAGGAGATGCAAAAATTGGAAAGAATGGAATTTTAAGAAATGACTATTATGGAGTCTTGTAATAATTAGGAGTTTTTAAAAGTTTCATTATAAAAAAATCAAGACGATGCATATATTGAACTCATTACATGTCATTCATGTTAGGAACTCATTCATATTTTATCTACCCATGAATCATTAACTATAAACATTTTGATTGAGTGCGAAACAATTTTTCGGAAATGACAAAGTTACAAACCTGATCTGACTCCTCTGTTCCGCGACCTAAAATTTTTCGAAATTTGAAAATAATATTAGGAATAGATAGATCTTTCGAAGTAGACAGAAATCGATATAAAATTTGTGAAATTCCGAGTTAAAATGACCAAGTTATGGCCGTTTTAGGTTGGAACTTCCGTAAGTAGCGAGAATCACGATTTTGATTAGTTTAGATGCATAGCTTGAATCAGTTAAGTGCTGAGATTCTTATTAGGTTATTCTTACTTGGTAGGTGATCCCAAGAACGACGATACTCTACCACCCGACTACTATTATTAAGAGACTGGCGTACCATGGCCGAGTGAGTATCTCTTCCGATTTTAATTATTGCTTGTGATTGTAATGATAGTTGCACTAGTTGTTAAGCAAAGATAAAAAGAATGTATATGCATGATGGGGATAGTTGGGAATTATATTTGTCTACTGTTGATATGTGAAGTTGAACTTAAAGAATATCGAAGCTGGGTGATAGATTATTGCTTATATAGAGATGAGCTAGAATTGATTGTCTGCGAATATTGCTTGGCCACCTAAAAGAATTTGATTAATTGATTATTGGACTTCAATTATAACTGAACTCATTCATATCACGATGGGGATAGAACATTAGCATCTTTTGGTTAATCGTGATCCATAAACGAATTGTTGGTTAATCATGATCCATAAAATAAATTGTTGGTTAATCATGATCCATAAAACGAATTGTTGGTTAATCGTGATCCATAAAACGAAATATTGTTCAGTTGACCGTGAGCTTAAACGGCGTCGTATTACAAGATTCGTTAATCTGCTAACTCAGGATGGAGGGCGCAAGTCCATCCACATATGATTTTCGGCTGGTCATATGTTTGTTGAACTCACTTGTTTGATGCATTTACTTGATTGGTTAGTCACTTACTTGATTGCTATGTTTTAATTGTGATATGGAAGTTTTCACTCACTAAGCTAGTGTAGCTTGTACCCCAATAGTTTCCTGTTGCAGTATAAATACCTTTGGCTATCTCCGAGGACCTGTAGACATCAGGTACAGCTCTTAGATATTAAGGAGCTTTTGATAAGGCCGGGACCTAAAAGTAGAAATGGACTTCTAATCCTGTTTCCATGAACTAGTGCCTGAAGGATAATACAAGGAATTTTGTGAGCCCGAGAACTCTTAACATTGTTAACGTGGGTATGCCCCCTAGTTCATGTAATAGAATAGTTTTCTATGAGACGGTCATGATTTACATTCTTATTGCTATGTATGTCTCCTTAAACTACTACGAAGCAAAGTATGGTCTCTGTATGTTGAGAGTGAGCCTCACACCCGATGTTTAAACTCATGGGAAGACTAAGGTTGCCTTAATTGAGTTTAAATATTGAGTGTGGCGGACTGTCACGTGTAGGGCACTCTTTGGGGCGTGACAAATACGCCTCAAAGATGACCTCCAATTGATGAAGCGCGGCACTTGTCCGGTCACTGCCTATGCTCGTACCTTCAAGGCCGTTTACAATCAACTTCATGCCATTGGTCGCGCTGTTGATGAAACTGACAAAGTTCACTGGTTTCTTCGTGGCCTCGGACCCGATTTCTCCAGTTTCTCTACTATCCAGATGGCACAAATGCCTCTTTCTTGCTTCCCGGATCTTGTATCCAAGGCTGAGAGTTTTGAACTCTTTCAAAAATCTCTTGAGACTCCGACACCTTCAGTTGCATCTTTCACCACTCACCGAGGATCTTCTCAACGTGGGGGTGGCCGCTCTTGCTTCAGACGTAACCGTAGAAATGGCCGTACCCAACCCACTCAAGGTCGTCGTCCGCCACGATGCCAGATCTGCCGCTTGGAAGGCTACTATGCTGATCGGTGCAGGCAACACTACGATCGGCATCAACATGACCAATCAGCACAACTTGCCGAAGCCTTCACCGCTTCATGCTCTGTGTCTGGAAGTGACACTTCCAACTGGTTCTTGGGGTCTGTTTGGATTGTCTGTTTTTCATCTGTATCTGTATCTTTTTAAAAATGATATATGTACATATATCCGATTTGCATCTAAATTTTATCTACATTTGTTCTGTTTGATCTTTTGATGAGAACTGTCAACTTTTTTTTATTTATATTTATTTCTTGATAAATAATTTGTTAGCAAAAAGTTTGAAAAAGTGTCTGTATCTACCGGAAAAAAGCCAAAACAAATAGACCCTTGGACACAGGAGCTTCGACCCATATGTTTCCAGCTTTCTCCACTTTGGACCGATCCACTAACTACACGGGTAAGGATTGTGTGATTGTCGGAAATAGTGCGTCTCTATCCATTACCCATACTGGTCAAATTTCTCTTTCCCCAAATCTTTATCTGTTAGATGTTTTAGTTGTCCCTCACCTCACAAAAAATCTTTTGTCCATTAGTAAATTAAAACATGATTTTCTGTTATCCATTACTTTTACCAATGATTTTTTCACTGTTCAGAGTCGTCAAACGAGACGGGTGGTGGCAACCGGTAAACGAGATGGAGACTTATATGTGCTAGAGCATGGACATTTCGCTTTTATTTCTGTCCTTAAGAATAAATCTCTTCATGCTTCATATGAATTATGGCATACTCGCCTTGGACATGTAAACTATTATGTTATTTCCTTTTTAAATAAAAAAGGACAGCTTCATCTTACTTCTTTATTACCATCTTCTACATTATGTGATACATGCCAACTTGCAAAAAATCATCGTTTTCCTTATTCTCGTAATGAACGTCAATCGTCTAATGTTTTAGATCTTATTCATTGTGATATATGGGGTCCTTTACCCGTAAAATCAAATTTAGGTTTTGCCTACTATGTTTTATTTATTGATGATTATTCTCATTTCACTTGGCTTTATCCATTAAAATTCAAATATGAATTTTATGATACTTTTGTCCAATTTCAAAAATTTGTGAAAAATCAACATTCTGCTCTTATAAAAATATTTCAAAGTGACGGTGGTGCAGAATTTACTAGCAATTGCTTTAAAACTCATCTTTATACTTTTGGCATTTATTATCAACTTTCTTGTCCATATACTCCCGCCCAAAATGGTCGCGCAGAAAGAAAACACCGTCATGTGACTGAAACCGGTTTGGCCCTGCTTTTCCACTCTCACACTCCCTCTCGCTTTTGGGTTGACGCCTTTAGCACTGCGGCCTACATCATCAACCGTTTGCCAACACCACTTCTTGGAGGAAAGTCTCCCTTTGAGCTTCTATATGGTTCTTCTCCGAATTATGAAAATTTTCATCCATTTGGTTGTCGTGTTTATCATTGTTTATGTGATTATATGTCTAACAAATTTTCCCTCCGTAGTATTCCTTGCATTTTTATGGGTTACAGCCCCTCTTATAAAGGGTTCCGTTGTCTTGACCCCACCACCTCTAGGATCTGTTTCACCCGACATACTCAATTTGATGAGACTCACTTTCCCTTCCTCAATACCTCCCAGGCTCAATCCATATCGTCCCTTCACTTTTCAAATTTTCTAGAACCAAGTCTTCTCCCTACAAACACGCTTCCATCTTTGTCTGCGCCCTATCTCCAGCACATTACACAATCCGGATCTAACTCGTGTGGTCTTTGTACTGATCTAGTGGATGAGTCTTTGTACGCCAATAATTCTCTTGCAGGTCCATCTTTGCTACCCTCAGATCCTCGCTCCGCTTCTCTTGAGCTCCCCACCGAGTTGCCTATTCCTGCTCTTACTACAGCTACTTCGATGGCTTCTCATCTCATGATTACACGAGTCAAAGCTGGTATTTTCAAACCTTGCCACCTGGCAAATCTTGCTCTCTTGGGCTCCTCTAATCTTCTCTCTACCCTCCTTGCATCCAAATGAGCCCAAAGGATTCAAATCTGCTGCTAAGAATCCTGCTTGGCTCATTGCTATGGATGAAGAAGTTCAAGCTCTGCAAAATAATTGTATTTGGATTTTGGTCCCTCGACCTGCCAATACCAACATTGTGGGCTCTAAATGGGTGTTTTGAACCAAATACTTGCCTGATGGATCCATTAAGCACCTTAAAGCCCGCCTTGTTTCCAAAGGCTATACACAGGAACCTGGTCTCAACTACACTGATACTTTTTGCCCGGTTATCAAGGCTACTACTGTTCGTGTTGTACTC
Source organism: Combretum micranthum (assembly GCA_024138025.1). Classification (NCBI taxonomy): domain Eukaryota; kingdom Viridiplantae; phylum Streptophyta; class Magnoliopsida; order Myrtales; family Combretaceae; genus Combretum; species Combretum micranthum. The sequence goes on along the minus strand of JAMXBD010002711.1, from coordinate 43,220 downwards.
TCTTTGCTGTGACCAACAAATGGCCTCTCCGCCAACTTGATGTGAAGAATGCGTTTCTTAATGGTCATCTTACCAAACCTATATTTATGGAACAGCCTCCCGGGTATATTGACCCTTGCTTTCCCAATCATGTTTGTCAGTTGAAGAAAGCTCTTTATGGCCTCAAATATGCTTCTCGTGCTTGGTTTCAACGACTTAGCTCTTTTCTTATTCATTTGGTTTTTATTTAGTCGTGCGACACATCACTTTTTATCTTTCACAAGAAGTCTAACATTATTTATTTGTCCTTTATGTTGATGACATCATTATTACAGGCATAACTCTTCTCTTCTTAATAGATTTTTTGTAAGCTTCATTCTGAGTTTGCTACTGAGGATTTGGGTTCTCTTAGTTACTTTCTTGGTTAGAAGCTACATCCACCACTGATGGTTATTTATCAGTCAGCTCAAATATGCACAGGATATTCTCACATGAGCTTAGTTACTTGACAGCAAACCTGTTCACACCCCCATGGTTGTCTCTCAGCACCTGTCTTACTGACGGTCCTTATTTTCAGATCTCACTTTTTACCACTCTTTAGTTGGTGCTCTCCAGTATTTAACTATCACGCGTCCTGACATTGCTTACGCCATAAACTCTGTCAGTCAATTTCTGCACTCTCCAACTGAAGACCATTTTCTTGCTGTGAAACGCATTCTTCGCTATGTTAAAGGCATACTGCATTTTGGCCTAACTTTTAGTCCATCTGCCATTCCTAGTGCTTTAGTTGCTTACTCTGATGCAGATTGGGAAGGATGTCCTGACACTCGTCGCTCTACTTCTGGTTATTCTATTTTCCTTGGCAACAACTTGGTTTCTTGGAGTGCCTAGAAGCAACCTACTGTTTCTTGTTCAAGCCGTGAGTCTGAGTATCATGCCCTCGCTCTCACTGCCGCTGAACTTCTTTTTGCTCATGCATCTTCTTCGTGACTTTAGAATTTCTCTTCCACAGCAGCCTGTTCTTCTCTGTGACAACAAAAGTGTAATTTTTATGAGTTCTAATCCCATCTCTCACAAGCGAGCAAGCATGTCGAGTTAGACTACCATTTTCTTCGTGAACTTGTTATTGATGGTAAACTTTGCACTTAGTATGTGCCCTCTCACTTACAGGTTGCCAATATCTTCACTAAAAGTATACCTCGGCTCTTTTTCAATTTTTCACTCTAAGCTTCACTGTTGCTCAAATCCAATGCTTAACTTGCAAGGGGGGGGGGGGGGGGGGGGGGGGGGGGAGGGGGGATGGGGTGGTGTTGAGGATTCTTTGCCTTAATCTAAGGCGTATCATAAATGCATTCTTTGACCCTCAATTAAATGCACCCTTTGACCAATTATTTGTAGGAGTTTGAATGATTGATTCTTTCATTTATTTTGTAATCAATATTTATGTGTATTTATTCTCTTATACCATCTGTAAATATATAAATATATATGAAAGGGTCTCACCACAAAATGTGTGGTGGTTTCAAACGCTTTCACTTATAATATGTAATGTTATTTAATGTTAAAGAATTGAAATTATGAAAAGTTACAATTGGATGAATACTTAATTTCTAACCAACTTTACCATATGACAACTAGGGGATACCAATAAGATGGTAAGATCTCACATCAACTCCTTTGTTTTACCCTAATAAGTATTGATTTACATATTTCCTAAATTACTCTTTTTGGACAAGGGAAATTATCGGTATTAAGAATATTCATGGAATTCATACAAGCAAAGTGTTAATGTTTTTTTACAGTTTTTCCAAGGTAAGTAATCATTGTTCTTTTCCATTTACCTTTAGGAATTAATTACTAATTAGAAAACCAGATCTACCTTAGGTTGATGATTTTAAAAGGAATGGGTATAAATTATGTTTTAAACTACAAAATGGAGATAGCATTTATAGGATTGCAATCATTCATTGAATATCATGAAAACATTAAGAAAAGTTAAAAATAAGTTTAATTGGATTTAGGAATTGTAATATCCAAAACGATGTTTGATTGGAATGAAATATATAAAGGAGATGGAAAATCGCCAACTAGGGTAGTAAAGCACCTCCTCTTAAGCAATTTTCTATCCAAATTAAGTTGGCTAATTGCCTTAATAGATCAACTACTCTTTTCCTTGATTGACCTTAATATGATCGGCTACTTTATGGACAAGGTCAACTAGATAATCCTATAAAATATATGAAGTTTTGGATTTAAAATCAAACATCTATAACAGGATTTGAGTCTTAGACTTAAGAGTATAATTTTAATAAGTTTATAAAAATATTGATTTCTTATATATGCGAAATTTAGGTAGTGGTGATAAATCTAGAGATATTGGATATTAAAGTTGATATTATTATATAGATTACCAAGGCTTTGGACAGATATGAGTATGTACCTACAGTTGATTGTTTGTTGTAGATATGGGCACGGTTTGGAACTGAATTAAACCAGAACTAGAATTGCTGATTCTGGGTCTTGAAATTAAGAAACTGGAACCATAACTGTCTCTCATAGTTTTAGTTCGATTCCATGGAACCACTGGTTCCTAATTCTGATTTTGGAATCATGGAACCGCTTTTTTCTTTAAAATAAAAATAAAAAATAAAAAAAGAATTTTAGTTTTTTAAAAAGTAAAGTTTAAACTCAAAATAATTATTTGATCTAAAAGTATTAAATTATTTAACCAAAATTTTTAAAAATTTATTTAGAATGCATATTTTTTTGTTTACAAATACATCCAATGTTAATTATAGTTAGTAATATTAAATTGCAAATTACTCTAGAGGTTAAAACAATAGTAATGCAAAAAATAGTGTCATGGTTTTAAGGAAATGGATTTTGCTTTTACGATAAGTTTATTTAAACTAATTATGTATGATTTTAAACTATATTTATTTGTGTTGTTGATAATAACATATTAAATATTGTGAATAAGTAATAAATTTTAATATTTATATGAAATAATTTAAATATTAATAATTATACATTTAATATTATTTATTTATTTTTCAATGGAATCGTGTGTGAAACCGCTGATTCTATCGATTTTAGGCCAAAGAATCGTCTAGGAATCGTGAAACCAGCTGTTCTATAGTCGGTTCTAGAACTGGTCAATCGGCCAATTCCATTTCTAGAACACTGTGATGGTTCCAATTCGGCTTCGATTTAGAACCAAACTATATCTATGTCTAGTTGGTTGTGTGTAGTAAAATAGTGAAAATTTGGCTAATGAATATATGGCGTACATTATTATTGTACTATTTGTTTGTGTAGATAGACTTAAGTGCTAAGTTTACTGTAATTACTTGGTTAGTCAATGATAAGAGTTGTCTCATTCAATATAATCAATGAAAAGGAAGGACTTTATGATGGATGTGCTGATTGGTAATATGCGATGCCAATGAGACCATTGCAATTAGCTTGATTAATGATTTTGCTAACGTAAATTCAGTATGAGATGGATTTAGCTAGGTGTCCCGGTTGGTTAAATGGGCTACATTGAACTTGTTTATTTTGGTTCGTAGGTTGAATGATTAGGAAAAAAATTAGCTTATTAATTTGTTGATTCTAACGTGATCCATTTTGGCTCATAGATTAAAGGACCAGCTCACTTACCTGACTTATTTAATCCACTTATACATCTTTATACATTAAGCATGCCAAATTAATCTATTTAACCTATCAATGTTAATTGAACAATATGTATATAATAAAATAATTAAATTTTATAAGGTTTTATATGTATTAGTGATTAATTAATTACCATTTTAATTACTATATATAAAAATAAGTTTTTTTTTAAATAATATATTGAATATCATATTTTGTTTAAAACTATACACATATACTTAAAAGAAATGTTATGACATATGTGCATCAATTGTTATTCTTTACTACCATCAACGCATAAGTTTAAGTTCAAATATAAAAATTTAAGAATAATGCTATATTAATAGTTATTTTTCTTATAATGTTTTTTATACAAGTGGGTCAACGGACCAATCTACTTTGACTGTGGGTTAAACAAGTTGGATAAAATTAGTCTGTTTTTAAACGGGTGAAAAAATTTGCTCCTATCTCGTCTCCAAAACAGGTTAAATGAATCGATCCGTAGGCCAAAATCCATTCGCTAAACTGTAGTTTTACCTATTGGATATGAGGATTAGCCGACCGAAGGAATATATATATATATATATATATATACATGTATGTATTGTTGATTATCAGCTGTAGTTCAGTAATTCATATGAGGTTATTATGATGTTGGGAGGTGCGGTAACAAATGTTGGGTTGCGCAATCCTATGATTATTTTATTGGCAGCGTTAGGCTGTGGTCCTGTAATATATTTTGTTGGCAGATATTGGATTGTGATCCTATAATTTATTTAATTGGCAGAAATTAGGTTACAATCCTATAATTTAGTTTGTTTAGCAAACATAGTGCAGCCATTATGTAACATCTGGTAGTGGAATCTACGTTTTTTAATTTTTAATATTTTTTTCAATAAAAATGAGTTTTATTCACTAGAAAAACATTATTTTCATACGAATCAATACAATAAAAATGACGAGCGAAGAGTTGAGGATACACAAACCCAACCGTATAAACAGATGTATTTTTTCTACAGATAAAATGTCTCACATGTGGAATTCCCATTGATTTTCCTAAGAGAATGAAGTCCACTACTAGAGTGAATAAAATTTTATAAAAGGAATAACATAATCCCATATAAGGGATAGGAATGAAAAGAAAAATATAAAAAATATTTGCTTACTCAAATTCTATTGACAAAACAATATTAGCTTGGTCTCAACCTCTTGAATATTTAAAATAGTTAGATGCGACCAACAGTGATAAAAATGTAGAGTAGATAGATCGAAATCATAATGATAAGATGATAGTTACAATGAATGTATATTAGAAAGTAGGGCAGCTGTCGAGGTGGATATTTATTAAAAAATATATATAAAACCTTTATGTTAGGGTTTGTGGAAAAGTTGAGAATGAGGAAATTTTGGTTGTTAAAATTGTTTATTTGTCATATTAATTACATTTTATTGAGATAATGGATCCGTTGTGTTGTTACATTTAGAAAAATCATTATCCAATCCTTTGACACAGGATCTAAAAAGGAACTCTAGATGAAGCTCTTTAGGAATAAATAAAGTTTCTTGCCGCATTGGTGCTTAACACACACACATAAAGATGTCTTAACTTTCTAATTCTGTTAAGAGTCAAGAATTGGTGTAGTTTTTGCAACTTATTTTTTTTTTTCAATTTAATGTTTTTAGTTAATTTGTCAATACTAGATTAAAAAAAAACATATGTACATTCTTTTGTTATCTTAATTTTTTTTTATTTATAAGGTTAATTAATGTGATCTCGTAAAAACTTAAAAAAAAAAATGTTAAGGGACTTTCGTTAAAAAATCTACAAATAAAGTAGCAATTTTAAGGATTTAGATGTGTTGTTATAATATGTTTGTCTGAAAGCTTGTGTTCACTTACATATTCCACCTATTATATTGTATATTGTTAAATCAAGATTCCTTAATGGCTCCATCCAATAGCACACATCTTATAATATGTAATATTATTTAATGTTAAAAAATTGAAATTATGAAAAGTAACAAATTGGATGAATACTTGATTTCTTAAACCAACTTTACCACATAAAAACTAGGAGATAATGCTACATTATCTTGTGCTAGAGGACACTCAGGGAGGTCAATGTCTAGTTACAATCAAAAGAGCAAGTAACCCAAGATTGGACAATATAAGAAACATTACCCTGTTTAATTATCTGAATACTTGTTTTTCTGAAATAAGACCAATTTTCCTTATCCAGGAATTTTTAGCAGTACATATGTAAATCACCCGGGTGATTGTTTTTATCAGCTGGTAATGAACCTCAAAACGGTGCATCTTAGAATTCCATTCCAATATTCTAATTGTTTTTCTTTTACCCCCATCCTAACGACCTTAATCGACAAACAACTGAAATTAGGGGTCAAACACATATCTACCGTCCCTAGGAAAAAAATTATATAAATATAATTTGAACAAAAATAATTATCAAATTTCCTTCGCTATGTCGCATCTTGAAAATGACCTACATTATTTTAGATGTGTATCACATCACTAAGATGCGTTATAGCAATGTATTCGGTCAAAAATTTTAGTTGGGTTGTATCGCATGTTGATTATGCGATATAGATTTGTATGTGTATCGCATGACCAATATGCGATACATGAAAATGTATATTGCAGCATGTATCGCATATTGCTCATGCGATACACATACAAATTCTATATAACATGCGATATAGCAATAATAATGCGATAATTATTTTTATCTAAATTTTTCTTGTGTAAATTTTTAAAAACGATGGTTAATATGTAATAAACTCTGAATTTAGCTAAAGATTGGTACCATTCTAATTACAAAATTTACAAACAGGCACATGGTCAAATCTTCAATCTGAAATTTACAATGCAAATCTATTCAAGTAGGCTAATCTAGCGACCATGTTAACTTTCTATTTTCTATTTTTTCAAGTTTTCCTTTTATGAATCAACTAAGAATACAATTTTTTATTTTTTTTGGCCAAAGAACTAAGAAAATTTCAATTTCCTATTGCTTCTTCATCCGTATCAATTCATTTGCCTTAGGGTTGCTTCAACAAGCAGATTAATGATCAGTCCATTCCGAAGTCCTTGGCATTCGATAATCTTATGAAGTGCATTTTGAATTTTCTCAAATGTTACCAAGAACTCAATTGCATCTATTGGATTCAATACTTTCTTGAAATTAGTTCAATAGTCTTAAACCTGCCAGAGTATATCCCAATGTTACCGAAATTGTGTGAAAATTGTTAGATATGATCATAGTATCATACTATATCTAAGAGGTTTTAGTTAGTAATGCACTTCAAGGTTTTTCTATTGTTCCATCAATAAGACCATTTAACCTATGATTCATTCGTTAAAAATTTCATTTGTATCTTTAACAACCACACCAATGGAATTATAGAAGTTCCCTTGAGTTTTAGAGGCAAGTGATTGTACGAGGCAAAAGCTTACCTAAGTTGTTGTCCTTTATTGATGACTCTCTTAATTTTCTTAAACTTTGAGTGAAGACAACTCAAGGCATTACAAGAAACTTTGGTTTCATGATCCAACCCCACAAAAAGGAAGATTAAGCACACAAGTTGCTTGAATTTCAACCATTTCTTCATCGATAATTACCTTTTCAATGCATATATCTTGGGCTAACTTAGACAGGTTCCCTTGGATGCTAGCAGGATCAAAAAATGAGGATGATGAATCAGCTAGACTGTAGAGGAGATCAAGAATTGCTGAAGGCCTCTAGTCACGAAACCAGCCAATGAGGGCTAATTCATGTGGCTGAGCTCAATTTGGTGTGACTAGTTCAACAACACCCTTGAGATGCATTGGATCCATTCTTGGGCGGCTATAATGATCATGGAGCCTATTTAGGTGGTCCTCAATTAATTCTTTGAGCTCCTATCTCTTCTTAAGCTTCTTCTTGAGCTTTGCTGCTATTATCTTCTGCTATTTTCTTCATACATCACATTTTTCTAAGGATAGGTGATCTATACCATAAGATTACCATAAAATTGATGCTATGTAAACACAGAAGATACAAATTATAACACGAATAAATATTATTATAATATAAATCGAACATTATGGTTTTATTTAACTTTATTCTTCAAAATTAATGTGACTTCATAATGTATGTTTCTTGAAAAGACATACCTATTAGTTTTTGTATACATAGTATGAAATTGTCCGCTTTCTAGAAATATACACTAGAATTTGTTTTGTATGTGTCTTGAATTATTCAAGAAAATAACAAGACAAATTATGTCACAACAGGGATCATCAATTTATCATTCATGGGTTTTCTTATAAAAACTTTCCACGTACATGTGTAAATAGATTCTAAAGATCAATTTTGAATGTTCTCTATGATTTGTTGAAGCAAGAATTGAGGGAGGGGGTGGGATGTTTGGGGATCAAGTAGCTTATTTTGACGTAAAAATTTTGTTATAACAAATAATCGAAAGTTTTTATTTTTTATATGTCAAGATATTAAAGATAACCAATTTAAGTACAATATGGATCATCTTTATGAATGTACTTCAGATACTTAAAAAGAGTTTGAAATAAACCATTTTACATATGTTAGAACACTTAGTTTATGATCTAAATTCGTATTTTCGTGTGCCAAGATCATCATTATTGGTGTCTCTAATCCGTCTAATTATTCTTCTACTCTTAAAAAAAAGAAAGAGCATATTATAAGATATAGCATAAGGACTTAAATGCAACATCACCCCGTTCGAATGTTTTGCACTTTTGGAGGGTCATACATTGAAATGTGTCGAAAATGCACTCAATTTCATCATCACTCCACCACTACCTAAGACCCTCCTAGACAGTCCTAGCGGTTCTCGTGAGTTATCTCCAAAGTCACTGTCTTCGTATTGAAATCTTGACAATGACAAGACAAATTACAAATTAAGAAAAAAAGAAAATGAACTTTTAACAAAAGAAAGATATGGAAAAAGGGTTTGGTGCTTACAAGAAAGAATGAGAGGAAGTCATTATCATTGTTCACACTTTGTGAATGTCGCAATTTGAATTTGTTGTTGAGGTGAATTTTCAATTATTGTCATTTTTTCGTGGAGAATTTAGCCTAAGTGAATGAAAGCAATGTTTTCATCGAGGAAACTAGGGAGAAGGAATAAATGAAAAAGCTTATATAGATTTTTAGAAATTTGTCTGTAGTCATTTCTTGCCTAAAAAAGATAGAAAAAGATTTAAATTGAACAAATATATCACATAGATACGATTCAGAAGATATAAAAATTTGATAGATTAAAATGAAAATTTGATTTGGATCCACCATGATAGAATAAGTACTATGAATCATTGCAAAATATGGACATATCAAATTTTTATTTATTAACTCGCTACCCATTTAATGTATCATTCCTACTAAAAACTTTATCCATAGTAAATATTCTACCAATAATAAAGATTAACCAATAATTATATAATGTGTATACCATACTTTAAAAAATTACCATGAATTATGAATACAAACCGTTATGCATCACATTTCTATTAACCATGTTAAAAAGGGCCATCAGTAATCTTCTTCTTCGTCCTTTTTTTTTTATTTTTGGCTATTAGGTACTGTGTAAATATTTAATAAAGAAACAGTTTTTTTTTTTTAACATAAAATGTATATTCTATCTTTAAAAGTATGAAAAACAAAAAAAAATTCTTTTTATGGGTAAGGCTCCACTTTTGGACCCTTTGTAATTTAGTCTAATGATACAATCAAATTGGGCACTATGGTCAATAAGAATTGATAAGATAAATTCAATCTGTATGTTTTATTAAAAATTTCAAGAGCATACAATTTCAAAGGACGATCACTACTGTATTTGTATAAAAGTTTTCTTTCTTTCTTTCTTTTTTTTTTTTTTTTCCAATTATAACAAGGAGAGGAATTTGAACCTTATGCATTCCACTTTGAAAACTTATGGTAAAGCCACTAAGTTACAAGTCGAGCTTTTAAAAACTATCTAGCTTGAGCCAAACTTTTTATCGAGCTTAAAATTCAAGTTCAATCTCAACTTGTTTAGCTAAACGAACTTTATTTCAAACTTAATTTGGCTCGTTTATGATCAGCTTGAGCTCAAGTGGAGCTTTCATTGAGTTTGAAATTCAAGCTCGGGCTCTGCACATTTGGATAGCTTGTTTTTCATTTTTTTTCAATATAAAAATAATATAAAAGAGCCACTAAATATATATAAACATGTATATTAAATAGAATTTGGTCTTGTTATTTTAATTATATATTTATATATAATATATAATAAACCAATCTACTTATGAGGTTATTTACGAGCCTGTTAATGAGCCTACCCATGAGCCTATTCACGAGTTTATTCATGAACTAGCTTGCAAATCTAAATTGAAACTAGAGCTCGACTTGTTTAGATAAAAAAAAATTATTTTAAACTAACTTCACTCATTTTACTAGTCGAGCATGAGCTAAGTTAAAGTCAAGCTCGAGCTATGTTGAGCTGGGCTTGAAACAAACAAAACTTTAGTAGCTCGCGAGTAGTTCACTGACTTGCATCTCTAACTACAATGTGAATGGCGTGTATACAAAAAATTTACAAGCTTGTCTTATTTAATTTCTAGTCGAAAAGATAGTTGTAGAGTAGATAGTGATGGTAGCAACTATCTATGGGTGAAAATGGTTAGACATTTTAGAAAATATGAACAGATAATATGACAAAATTCTTTTCAAAAGGAGAATTATTTTGTTCATTATTTCTTTATATATATATTTAGCTACACTATTATAAACAAACCGAAACAAATTAGTACAGTATTGAACTCTTAACTAACTCAATTGAAAACTTTAAACAAGTTAGTACAGTGTTTAGTTGAGTTGAAGTTGAGCTCAAGCTATGCTAAGCTGGGCTTGAAACAAACAAAACTCTAGTGGTTTGCGAGTAGTTCACTAACTTGCATCTCCAGTTCCAATGTGAATGACATGTATACAAAAAATATACAAGCTTTGTCTTATTTAATTTCTAGTCGAAAGGATAGTGGTAGAGTAGATAGTGATGGAAGCAATCATCTATGGGTGAAAATAGTTAGACATTTTAGAAAATATGAACAAATGATATGACAAGTTTCTTTTCAAAAGGAGAATTATTTTGTTCGTTATTTCTTATATTATATCTAGCTATACTGTTATAAACAAATTGAAACAAATTAGAATAGTATTGAATTCTTAACTAACTCAATTGGAAACTTTAAATCTCAAAGAAAAAAAAAAAGAATTTGGTCAGGTATAGAATTTTAAGCTTGAATTTGACTTGATTATGCTAGCTTTTGCTCGCTTTATTTTAAAAAGTATTTTTTTCTTTTAATTAAAATAATATTAGTATTAATTAAGCATGATCAAAGTTTAATTAGTTCTTAGGCTAGTTAAGTAAGACATCATGAAGTCTAAACTTGATTTGATAAAGTACTTTTGATTTTGGATTTAACTCAATTGTTTTGAATCAAATTAAACATAAGGTAAATGTTGCAAATAGTACCTGAAGTTTGGTGAAATATGCAATTAAGTACCTGGACTTTAAGAAAGATTAATTTTAGTACTTCCATTTTAAAATTTATCAATTTAGTATCCCAACTTACTTTTCATGTACACTCACCAATATCATAGAGATATTATTGGCTTGTAAAAAAAATATTGTAGGTATTAATTGATTAATTTCAAAATTTAAGTATTAAAATGATCAATTATTTAAGTTCTAATGCCTAATTTTATATGCCTAATTAAAGAGCTTGTGTTTTATATAGAGGGTTCATACTAATAAGTCATAACATCCTTCATCACGATCTGCCGCGGATGGAGTTTCGCCGTCCAGTCTCAACATATGACCAAATTTTTCGGGTCGTAGGCCTAGGCCTTTCGGCCAGAATTCAAGCCCATTATTTTATTTTATATGGTAACAATCCTTTTTTCAGTTAAATGAAACTTGAAAGTTATACCATTTTTTTTTTTTTTTAATCTACATTCGAGGTCTAATGTCCTCCTACTTAAACAAACAAATAAATGGAGAAAAAAAAAAAGGTATTCTCATCTACAATCCTTTCGTCAAAGTTAGTGTAGAAAAAAAAAGGGAAAAAAAAAAAACAAAACAAAAAAACTAACCCTTGTTTCTAAAGCTGCAAACGAGTTGAGTTGAAACTTTTCAAACTACTCGATAAAGCTTATTTAATATATAATATTACATTAAATTAATATAATACTAGATATAATTATTTATATTAATTTAACATTAAACAAGTCGGAGCTCGAGCTCGACTTGTAAATCTTCAGTAGGCTTTGGCTTGAATTTGTACATTTTAGACTCGTCAAAAGCTTGATTGAGCTCATTAATTTGTTAAACAAAGTAAGCTTGAATCTTAAAAAATTCAACTAAGCTCGACTCATTTGTATGCGCAAATGTTTCATATGTAATTGCTATATGCAGTATGCTAGAACAACATATCACAATTGGACCATTAAGTTTATTTCCATCCAATCCCAAGAAAGAGGGACTCAGTAACCAAGGGCTCTGCTTGGAAACATGAAATTTAGTGTTGGATATAAACAAGAAAAACGTTACATATTGCGACTAAACAGGGCCCTGACCCTACAATCTACCGGCAGAAAAATGGCCCTGAAGATGAGTTGAGTTACTTTGTCGTTTGGAGACAATTAGAAATATACTCCTACAAGAATAGTAAAATGTATGATTTAACAAAAGAGTGCCAACACACAGAGGCCCAACTATCTGAAGGCCATGCCATTAAAGAGATAATAATAAAAGCCTAATAAAAGTGATAATTGCCAGGATAAATTTTCAAACTAGTATTGGAACTGGAAATTGCTCAACAATAAGATAGCAGTTCTACGGGAGCAACTTTTTAATGTAGAGAGCAAAGGAGAGCTAGGAGTATTTTGCATTTTAAGAAAGTTAAGAATCCAAGCAGTTAGATTTTCCTTCAAACTTCATCAAACATTCCTAAAATGTTTATGCTTGTATGAGAAATTGCTTCCTATGAGTTAAAAAAACTGATTATGACATAACTGATAAAGAATTTTGGATGAAAACGTACAACTCCTATATATTTTTGCCAAAATCCAATCAAATTCTGTACCATGACAAAACACCGTTAAATCCACCATGTTTAAAATAGGGCATTTAAGTTCCCTACAAATCTAGTCAAGTAGGCTAATCTAACAACCATGCTACCTTCTGGTTTTTTTTTGTTTTAATTTTTCCTTTTATTGAATCAACCAAAAATATTTCAATTTCTTAATGCTTCTTCATCCTGATCAATTCATTAGCCCTATGGTTGCTTCAGCAGGCAGAGTAATGAATGGTCCATTCCGAAGTGCTTGGCGTGCAGTAATCTTGTGAAGCGCATCCTGAATTTTCTCAAATGTTACCAGGAACTCAGCTGCATCTGTTGGATTCAAAACCTTCTTCACAATTAGTTCAACCGTCTTAAACCTGCCAAATATATATATCCAATGTTACCAAAATCGCGGGAAAATTGTTATATGTGATCAAATTATCATGCTTTCTCTAAGAGGTTTCAGTTAGTAATAAGCTTCAGGAATTTTTTATGGTTCCATCAATATGACCATTTAACCTATCATCTACCCATTAAAAATTTCATTTGTATCAGTTACGGTCACACTTATGGGATTGTAGAAGTTTTCTTGAGTTTGAGAGGTAAGTGATTGTAGGAGGCAAAAGCTTACCTAAGCTGTTGTCCCTTATTGATGACCCTCTTGATTTTCTTAAACTCTGAGTGGAGACAACTCAAGGCATTACTAGAAACTTGAATTCCATGATCCAGCCCCACAAAAGGAAGATTAAGCACACAAGTTGCTTGAATTTCAGCCATTTCTTCTTCGTTGATGATTGCCTCCTCAATCCGTATATCTTGGGCCACCTTAGACAGGTTCCCTTGGATGCTAGCAGGGTCAGAAAATGAGGACGAAGAACTGGCTAGACCGCGGAGGAGATCAAGAATTGCTGAAGGCCTCCAGTCACCAAACCAGCCAATGAAGGCTACTTCATGTGGCTGAGCCCAATTTGGTGTGAGTAGTTCAGCAACTCCCTTGAGGTGCATTGGATCCATTGCTGGGCGGCTGTAATGAGCATGGAGCCTGTTTAGGTGGTCCTCGATTAAGTCTTCCAGCTCCCATCTCTTCTTGAGTTTCTTCTCGAGCTTTGATGCTCTCATCTTCTGCTGTTTTCTCCAAACATCGTATCTTTCAAAGGGTAGGTGATCTACACAATAAGATTAACAGGAAACTGATACTATGCAAACCCCATAGTTACAAATTATAACACGAATAAATATGGTTGTAATGTGAATTGAACATTATGGTTTTATTTAACTTTATGTTCTTTAGTACAGGTAGGAATTCATAATGTATGTTTCTTGAAAAGATACAACTATTAGTTTTTGTATACATGGTATGAAATTGTGGATTTTCAAGAAAAATACACAAGAATTTGTTTCGTATATTATCTGAATAATTCAAGAAAATAAATAGGCAAATTATGGCACAACAGGGTTCGTTAACTTATCATTTATGGGTTTTTTTATCAAAATTTTCAAAGCACACGTGTAAACAGGCTCTAAGGATCAATTTTGAATGTTCTATATAAATTGTTAAAGTCAAGAATTGAGGAAAAATAAAAAAGAAAAATCAAGAGAGCTTATTTTAAGTTAAAAAATTTAGTTACAACAAACAATTAAAAACCGTTTGAAATAAACCATTTAACATATATTAGAATGCTTAGTATATGATCTAAAGTCGTTTTTACAAGAGCCCAGATCATCATTATTGGTGTCTCTAAACCATCTAATTATTCTTCAACTCTTAAAACACAATAAAGAACATACTATATGACGTAGCATAAGGACTTAAAAGGCAACACTACCTCGCCTCAATGTTTTGCGCTTTTGAAGGGTCATACATTGAAATGTGCCGGAAATGCTCTCAGTGTCATCATCAACTCCGCCACCACCACCACCACCTAAGACCCTCCTAGACAGTCCTAGAGGTTCTCGTGAGTTGTCTTCAGAGTCGCTATCTTCGTATTGATGTCTTGAAAATGACAAGACAAATTACAAATCAAGAACAACAAGAAAATTATTTTTTTAACGAAAGAAAGATATGGAAAAAAATGTCGTTGGTGCTTACAAGAAAGAATGAGCTGAAGTCGTTCTCATCGTTCACTTTGTGAATGTCACAGTTTGGATTTGTTTTTAAGGTTGAATTTTCAGTTTGGTTTTGGATGTCTGTATATGTGCGTGAGAGAGAGAGAGAGAGAGAGAGGGGGAGAGTTTTGGAGGGGAGAGAGAGGGGCTTCTGGAGCAGATTATCGAATCTCAGGAGCGAAGGAACCGTTGAATTTTCACGTAATTTGTTTTGTAGTGTAGAATATGCATAAACATTTAACAAAACCAAATTATAATATATATAATATATAAATACTATTATTATATTGCATCTTGAAAATGTGATATAAAATTTTTTAAATTGTATATATTTATCGTACATTGATTTTGTCGTACACTTTAAACGTGTATCGCATGACCAACCAGCGATACACTTATAATAGTATGTATATGGCTCGTTGATTATGCGATACAGGGACAAAATTATATCGCACAATCTTTGTGGGATACATAAGCTCTTAAAATTTTTTTTTTACCTAGGTTGCTATATTTTTATCCGAAGATACGATACAAATATAAATCTTTGTATTTCGATAGCAATGCTATTTTAGTAATTTTTTTTTGTATAATTTGTATTTTTATATTTTTTTTCAAAAAATCCTAGATATGTATTCCACCTGTAAAAATCCAACAAATACAATTTTGAGGGAATTCAATTTATTGTGTAAAACTGGGCAAATACATTTTTTATACTTCTATTCATTTCGAAACTCTACCTAAGGTATAGTTTTTAAGATATTCTCTATCTAAAACATAAAAATTATTAATCTATATTTACACTATTTATTAAGCCAATAAGAGTTATTCGACTCCAATAATATATACTATATTCTTTTTTTTTTTTCGTCAAAGTTTCCACGTATCCAATATCTGTCATAATTTTAAATATACAGGTCCCTCCCATCAATCTTTTCTATCCCTCTCTTTCTCTTTCTATCTCCATTTTTACCCTCCTCAAACTCAAACAAATGATTATGCATGACAATCAATGACCACCAATTAATAGTGGCTTTTCGCTTCAAATGCACGACAAGGGATAACTATAAAGGGATATTAAGATTTTCTAGTTTGTACCTTCCTCTTATTTCTTTTTCTTTTTCTTTTTTTTTTTTTTATGTTGCTATTGACCACTATTCTTGAAATTACATTTTCCTAGCTTAAACCTGTTTGCCTTAATTTTTTGTTTATCATCATTGGAAACAGTTATATTACTCTGCATTGTTCTGTACCATGTCTACTTGACATTGTTTCCTCATACATGTGTCTGATATCGATCCTTGGCTTCATCTTTTTTGTTTAGTAAAATTACTATAAGTTGCAACTTTTTTTTTTTTTTCTAGATTTTAATTTATAGTTGTGTTCTTTTCAATCAACATGCAAATAATATGCGTAGCTTTAAATGACTAAAGACCTTCAACTTTTTCCTCTCTCCTCGTACTCAAGCTACTTTAAGATTAATATTTTTTTCGTCATTACTATAAAGTTTTATTATTTTTTTCGTTATTAATATAAAGTTTTATTTTTCACTAAACATGCAACATATGCAGTGTTGTTGTTTGAGTAATAATATGAAAAATAGATTTTCTAGGTATTTTGTAGTGTGATTGATTGACTTTTTTCATTTTATTGCAAAGCGATTTCATGTGTTGGGAGACTATGAAGATAGGCAAGAGTTTTTTTGTTGCGATTGAATGGTTATAAAATTTAAAATTTTATATTTTAATGGAATTAGTTCCTATTTTTATTATTTTTTAATTTAATGTTTAATTTGCTTTTGGATGATTTGTAAATGCAATTTGATGTTTTGCAGATGATGCTTGCTAATGACTTATGATGTGGTAGCTTTCCAAAAACCATAAGAAGAGTCATTAGAAAATTTTATTTTGCTAGTAGGTTTTGCGTTTTTTTTTCCTCTTTATTTTTTATTATTTTTTTCCTAGAGGTATTAGAACATTGTATGCTAACCGATTTTCCAATGGCTAAATTTTGTAAAAGCCAATTAAATTTAAAGTAATGTTTAAATGGATATATTTTATATCCATATTACAACTACTCATGTTATATCTGACATTAGGTTTGTGCCTTTTTTTTTTTTAATTGTTTTGTAGATTGGCCAAAATAAAAAATTGTTTTGTAGACTCTTTCAATATTTATTATTTGTTATTATCTATCACCACACTTTTCTCTATTACTACATGTCAAGGGAAAATAGACTCATTTGATTCAAAAATTCTCCACTAAAGTTTTGTAAACCTATTATATGTTTATTTTGTTTGTTATTATTAAGCAACAATCTTTTTATTCTTCTCCACTTTATCTTAATTGTTTTTGTTTCATTGTGATTTCAATTTAAGTAACATAAATTGAAAGCGTGATATATATAGTCATAACCATGTTATAGTCTATAAATAAGAAAATAAAATCTAGGCAAAAGAAAAAGGAAAAAGAAATAATACATCATGTGTGAAAAGAAACATTTATGTTTTCAATTTTTAATGTTTGGATTACTACATATTAAGTGAAAACCAACTCATTTGACTAAAAAATTCTCCACATATTATATGGTTATTTTGTTTGTTATTTTTAGGCAACAATCTTTTTATTCCTCTCCACTTTATCTTAATTGTTTTTGTTTCATTGTGATTTCAATTTAAGTAACACTAATTGAAGCGTGATATATATACTCATAGCCATGGTATAGTCTATGAATAAGAAAGATAAAATCTGGGCCAAAAGAAAAAGGAATAAGAGAAACAATACAACATGCGTGAAAAGAAACATTTATGTTTTCAATTTTTAATGTTTGGATTACTACATATTAAGTGAAAATTGGCTCATTTGACTGAAAAATTCTCCACTAAAGTTTTGTAATCCTATTATATGTTTATTTTGTTTGTTATTATTAAGCAACAACCTTTTTATTCCTCTCCATTTTATCTTAATTGTTTTTGTTTCATTATGATTTCAATTTAAGTAACACTAATTGAAGATGTGATATATATAGTCATAACCATGTTACAGTCTATGAATAAGAAAAATAAAACATGGGCCAAAAGAAAAAGGAAAAAGAGGAATAATACATCATGTGTGAAAAGAAACATTTATGTTTTCAGTTTTTAATGTTCGGAAGGGATTATAAAACTGAAGCTATATATTTCTCTTTTTTATGTAACTTTTCATACTGTTTGTAATTTATAACTTTTTAGTGAACTTTTATATAATATCCTTTTTACTTTGTTTAACAAATCATAAAAAATGAAATCATTATACATTTAAATATGTTTTCTTTTATTTAATGCATGTGCATCGAATCTAGTAATAATTAATAAAAAACGATACTATATTTCTAGTAAAAAAAAAAGGGATTTAGGACTTCTTTAATGATAATGATGGCTAACCATTATGCTTTTAAGTTATAAATTCTAACGAAAAAAGTTTCTTTTTTTTTTTTTAAAGAAAAAGAAAACGAATACGTTGCTCAAAATAAAATTACAGAAAAGTACAATAATAAAACCAGATAATTAAAGTCATCTACCGTATTTACACACCTCTATAACGTGTGTTTATATATATATATATATATGTGTGTGTGCGCGCGCGCGCGCGCGCACGTGCGCGCATATTACAGAAAACTTATTTGCTTCACAAATGTTTAGTCGCTAAAGAACCGTGTTTATATCTTTCTAAATAATAAAATTAATTACCTAGTTATCCATTTAAAAACCAATATTAAGGTGGCCAGATTATAAGATTTTACAATCAAACAATACCTTAGAAATTATATTCTGCCATTTACCATATTTTTAGGGTCTTTTTAAATTGTTTGGTTTTTAATTCTATTTATTAGTATCTAATCTGCATTTGTATCTATATTTATATCTTGAATGTATCTTATCAGTATCTAATCAATATCTATATCTTAAATATATTTTATCAGTATATGATCAGTTTGAACTGTTTATGAGTAAAAATATCTATTTTTCATCTTTATCTGTTTTAACATATAGCTTGATTGAAAAAGATAAAATAAAATATCAAATAGGGTAAATTATAAAAAGATAACCTATGTTATTGCTTTTTGCAAATATGCAACTCATGTTAACTTTTTTGATAATTACAAGACCTGAATTGTGTTAATATGTGTTAATAGCAATTAGTATTATTTAAGGGACAAATGTCATTAACCTATTAGTCAAAAATAATTTATTTAATGATAAAATTATAAAAATAAATTTAAAATAAGTAAAACATTAAAAATTATTTTAAATGGCCAAATAATTAAAAAAAAACAACTAAAAAAAAGCATCTTCTTTCTCTAGCAATTAAGCCCATCTTCTTCCTCCAAAAATCATTCTTTCTCTCAAGATCATTACCTTCTTCAAAATATCCACTCTTTCTCTATCCTTTCTCTCTCTAGAATTCACCGAAAATCATCAGAATCTCCAGTCAAATCACCCATCTTTGCACTTGCCCACATACTAAACTCAGACCATTCACCAATCATGACTCGATTCATCGAGTCAACTCAGCCATTCCAACCTCTATTGAGCAAATCCTCCATTTCTTTAAAACACGTCTTTACTTCATTCCCCTGGCTTCTCTTCCTCTTCCTCTTTCTATTCCCCTCTCTCTCGCTCTCTCTTTCTCTCTCTCTCTCTCTCTCTTTCTCTCTCTCTTCTAAACACTTTTGGTGCTCTTCCTTCACTACCACTACCACTACCACTACTTCTGCCTTTGTCTTCACTACCATTTCTAGCTCCCGTAGCTATAAATGTCCTTCTCCCTCATCAAGCTTTTCCACTTCTAACAGAGAAGCGATTCGTGCCAATTGCTTCAAAAAGGTTAAAACTTCGTATTCTAAATTTTGCATTTAAAAAAGTTCTAAATGGTACGAATGAAGGATGAAAGATTGATTTTTTTAGGGTTTTGTATGAGTACGGACTTATGGGTCCTCCTCTATATAAGATGGTAAATGAAGGAGATGAATCTGCATAAATAGAGATAAAGATTCCTAGATTCCATTGGAAGCTACTGTGCTTTTTTCTTTTTCTTTCTTTTCATTTTATTTTTTGGTTTTCTTGAAATAATTTTAAGTGTTTTACTTCTTTAAACTTATTTTTATAGTTTTATTATTAAAGAAATTATTTTGACTAATAGGTTAAAGACGCCTGTCACTTAAGTAATAATAATTACTATTAACACATATTAACACAAATTGGGTCATGCAATTATATATATAAATATAAAAAAACATGGGTGATTTACTTGCAAAAGTGCAATTACACATATAAGCATTTTTTTAATTGCCCTTTCAAATATCTTATAAAAATAATCCATCTCTGCCCCATTTGGCTAAGCACATGTTCGCCATATTCTTCACCTCATCACAAGGCTTTTGATAGATATGAGTATGTACTTCTAGTCATTCATAGCAAAATAGTGAAAATTTGACTAATGAATATATTTTAAATAATTATTATGCTATTTCGTGTGTGGATAGAATTAACTTATAAGTTTACCCAGTGACTTAGTTAGTCATGGATAAGAGGAAGCCACTTTCAACATAATCAATGACAAGGAAAAGGAAGGATGTTATAATGGATGTGTTAATTGGTAAAATGTGATGCTAATAAGACTATTGCAATTAGCTTGATTGATGATATTCATTAACAACTAATGACTTTATAACTTAGTGCCATCTTCTTTGAGGAAATTTTATGATTATCAACCTCTCAAATAAAAATTACTCAAATACTAATTACATAAAATTAATTACCAAAATACCTGCGCAATATCACAGCTTAAATAGACATTTCGTGAATTTTCTCGTGAATCTCATCTTAAAGTTGCGATTCATGAAGAAATATGAATCACCTGTTAAAGATGTGATTTACGTGCAAAATAAGTGAATCATCCTTTTAAGATGCGATTCATCTTAAAAAATTATGAAATATCCATTGAAAATGCGATTTAGCACTGTATGACTTTTGGCTGAATCACATCTTCAAAGGACATTTCATATGTAAATTTGTGAAATGCCTATCTAATATGCGATTTTGCATTGGTATTTATGTAATTATTTTTGTCTAATTTGTATTTGTGTAATTTTTTTTCCTATAAAATTAATAGACATGTGTTGATAAGAGCGAGCCACTTTCAATATAATCAATGACAAGGAAGGATGTTATAATGGACGTGTTAATTGGTACAATGCGATGCTAATAAGACTGTTGCAATTAGCTTGATGGATGATACAACTAATGAATTTATAACTTAGTGCCATCTTCTATAATCTCTCAAGTAAATAGTATTAGGATCGATACTTCCTCAATCATTGTAATGACAAAAAAAAAAAAAAAAAGGAACATTTGCTAACATAGACCTGTAGGAGATGGTTTTAACCATTGAATATGAGGGTTTCCAGACCGAAGGAATATTTTTTGGTTGATTTTCAACTATAGTTCAGTAATTTGTATGAGAATATTATATTGTGGGTTCGTGTGGCAGCAAATACTGGGTCGTGAGACTATTGTTATTTAATTGGTTGAAATTAGGTTGCAATAGATCCCTTGTTTGCTACATTTAAGAATATCATTATGCAATTATTTGACACAGGGACCTAAAAAAGGAATTCTACATGGAGCTCTTTACGAATAAATGGAGTTTCTTGCCCAAGCATCATTGCTTGATAAAGAATTTGTGCTTAGTACACACACACATATAAAGATATTTACCTTTTCAGAGTCTGTTACAGTCAGTGATTGGTGTTGTGCTTATTGCTTACGTTTTATTTTCTTTTTAATTTTATCTTTTTAGTTAATTTATCAATAATAAATTAGAAAATAACACATTTTTTTTCCAATATTTAAATTTCTTTTACTAATGTTAATTAATATGATCTAATAAAAAACTTCACGAAAAATGTTAAGGGACTTTCTTAAAAAATTTACAAATAGAAAGGAGAATTATAAAAGCGAAAATTATCTAAAATATTAATGTGGCATTGTAAGATTTCGACTACTTGTTATAGTATGAACAAAAGTTTGTGTTCATATACATATTCTTCCGAGATAATTTCATATTTATCATTCCACTTTAAAAAAAAAAAAAATTACATAAATGCAAATAAGATGAAAGTAAATACATGATTACCGTCGTTGTATTGCATTTTAGGTAAAGATGTTATAAATCCATGGGTGTTACATTCTTTAAATACGACACTAGTGTAGAATAGACCGTCGCAACGTTTACATGTCACACTAGTGTGAGTTTGATTCATAGATATTGACTTCAATGGCAGTGTTATGCTGCTCAGTTTAGCGATGGATGCGTTGACGGTTGAGGTATAGCTCGGAGTTGTTGTGAGTCCCTGACTCGATAAGCGTGGATTGGTGGTAGCTCGAGAACCACCACCACCTAAGACCCTCCTGGAAAGTCCTAGAGGAAGGGTTGTTTGGTGAAGATGATTGGTTCCAAGTTTACTGTGCCGGTGTTGTTTGGATTTGGTTCTGGTAAACGAGCTTGACGAAGGAAGTAGATGGTTTTGGTATGGGGTGAGTTGGGTTGCTACTGATTTGGTGCAATGAATGTTGTTCTTGGGAAGTTTGACCTCGGTCGGCATATAGAATATTGTTTGTGGGAGGTCAGCTGTCAAGGGTCAGATGAGATGCCATATCGCAATTTGCAAATGCCGTAGTTATGTAGGTGCCTTTTAATACATTGTTGTATCACACTTGATAAACACGATACCCGTTGAAAATTTTATATTGCATCTTTTTAATATGATATAATGATTGTATTTTTTGGTAATTCTTTTTTCATAATTAAATTTTTTAATTTTTTTAAATGATGGACAAAATTTCACCCCGTATTCCACAATGTTTTATATTGTTAAATCAAGATTCTTTAATTTTAATGGGCTCCATACAATAGCATATATCTTATAATATGTAATATTATTTAATGTCAAAATATTGAAATCATGAAAAGTTACAAATTGGGTGAATACTTACTTTCAAACCAACTTTACCAAATAACAACGTAGGAGGTAATGCTTAAACAAGTTCACTTGGGTAAGCTTTTGTCTCCTACGCTCACTTGCCTCTACAACTCAAAAGTAACTTCTAAAATCTCATTCGTGTGTCTATAATTAATGTAAATGAGAATTTTAAAGGGCGGATCAGGGTCAGAAAATGAAGATGATGATCTAGCTAGATTGCGGAGGAGATCAGGAATTGCCGAAGACCTCCAGTCACCAAACCAACCAATGAAGGTTGGTTCATGTGGCCGAGCCCTATTTGGTGTAAGTAGTTTAGCAACACCCTTGAGGTGCATTGGATCAATTGCTGGGTGGCTATAATGATCACGGAGCCTGTTTAGATGGTCCTTGATTAAGTCTTCTAGCTCCCATCTCTTCTTGAGCTTCTTCTTGAGTTTTGCTACTTCCATCTTCGGTTGTTTTCTCTAAACATTGTATCTTTCTAAGGATAGGGGATCTATACAATAAAATTAACAGGAAACTAATACTATGAAAACCTGATAGGTACAAATTATAACATGCATAAATTATTTAACTTTTTGTTCTTTAGTATTGGTAGGAATTCATAATGTAGTTTTTGTATACATGGTATAAAATTGTCAATTTCCAAGAAAAATTCACAAGAATTTGTTTTGTATATTATCCAGAATTATTCATAAAATAACTAGGCAAATTATGGCACAACAAGTTCATTAACTTATCATTTATGGGTCTTCTTATCAAATTTTCCAAGTACATGTATAAAACAGATTCTCAGATCAATTTTGAATGTCCTATATAAAATAATTAGAACTTATTTCGTGGTAAAAATTTTATTATGACAAATAATAGAATGTTTTTATTCTTTATATGTCAGGATTTTAAAGAAAACCAATTAAGTACTTTCCAAATCATCTTTATGAATGTACTGCAGATACTTCAAAAACTGTTTGAAATAAATCATTTTACATATATTGAAACACTTCATTTATGATCTTAAGTCATCTTTTCAACTGTGAACATCATCATTATCGGTGTCTCTAGACTGTCTAATTATTCTTCTACTCTTAAAATACAAAAAAGAACATATTATAAGGCATAACATAATGACTTAAATGCAACATTACCTCGTTCCAATAGGGGTGTTCACGGTTCGACTAATTGGTCCATAATCTTATTTTTTGAACCTAACCGTAATGATCAGTTTTTTAATATCATGAACCTAAACCGATCCATTATAAATGGTTAACCGTCTTAATGGTTACCTTTTTTTTTTATTTGGTTAATTTTTTCGATTTTTGATTTTTAACCTTTTAACATAATGGTTATGCGAAATTTGCAGTTAACCGTATTTTTCAATATGTCCGTAAAACAATTACAACATTTTTTATGATGATATTAAAAAATGTAAAATAAGAATATAGGATTCAAAATTTTAATTCATATGCAATAAAGACCATGATGCAAAAGTTCTTTTCCTTTTTTGGTTTTTTACACAAGCAAAATAGATGACTATGTATGGTAATAGTTAAGAAAAAATCCACCAAGACAAAATGACTATTTTAGATTTTATTGATATTGAAAACATATGGTAACTAATAAAGATAAAAAGCCATACTCGATGTAACCAATAGTGCTCTTGGTCATAGATTTAATAAAATATCTAATTTGTAGTTTACAATTACAATCTTAAGAAAATAAACCACAAAGGACAGTTTAGTATTGTATAATAAAGGTTTTAAAAAATTGGAATGTAGTTTAGAAAAAACCAATAAAAGAATTATGAAAATATATGATTTTTCAATATCCGACTATTTATGTTTTTTAACAAAATAATTATATAAGTATATTATAAATTATATATATAAATATGGATGGTTAATTGAAATCGTCGGATTCTAATTTTATAAACCGAAACCAAAGCCGAAAATCGAAAAAGTTAAAAACTTCAACCCTAAAATGAAACCAATGGACTGGTTAACTATTTTTTATGGATTGGTTTTCTGGTTTCAGTTCGATTATCCTAAACATTTGGCTTTTTTACACACCGCTACTAACATATATTCTAGGAGCAATAAGGATTAACCAATAATTATATAACATCTATACCATTCTTTGAAAAATTACCATGAATTATGAATAAAATCGTTATGCATCACAATTATGAATTTTGGGCTTGATATAGAAACATTTCACCATTTATACAAAATTTTCTTCTTTCATAAAATGTAAAATATATCTTTAAAAGTATGAAAAAAAAATTCCTTTATGGCTAAGGCACCTCTTTTTGACCCTTTTCAATAGGTATTGTAATTTTAGGGTTGATATAGAAACATTTCACCATTTATACAATTTTTTTTTCTTTCATAAAATTTATAATATATCTTTAAAAGTATGAAAAAAAATTCTTTTATGGCTAAGGCACCTCTTTTGGACCCTTTTCAACAGGTATTGTAATTTAGTCTAATGAATTAATAAAATTAGGCATTATACTCAATAAGAATTGATAAGATAAATTCTATCTATTTGTTTTATTAAAAAATTCAAGATCATACAATTTCCAGTGACTGTTGTTACTGCATTTGTATAGAAGTTTTTTATTTATTTATTTATTTCTATTATAATAGGGAGAGCAGTTTGAACCCTGTACATCCCACTTGAAAGACTGGTAGCAATTTCACTAAGATAAAATTGTGGCTGCATACAAGTTGAGCTAAACATTTAAAAATTATCGAACTTAAACTTAAGCTTAAGCTGAGTTTTTTATCGAGCCTAAAATTCAGGCTCAAACTCATAGCATTTAGCTTTATTTTAGCTTACTTACAAATCAAGCTTGGACTGAGCTTTAATCCAGTCTAAAATTTAAGCTTGAGTTCTGCTCATTTGAATAGCTCATTTTTCATTTTTTTAATATGAAAGTAATTTATAAGAGTCACTAAATATATGTAAACATATATATTAAATAGAAATTGGTTTGTTATTTGATTATATATTTATATATAATATATAACAAACATAAAATTTACCAATGTACTAACGAATATATTCGCGATTTTGCTAATGAGCCTACTCAAGAGCCGATTCACAATCTTAGATGAGCTTGTTCATAAACTGACTTATGAGTTTAAATCAAAACTCAAGTTCAATCAGTTTAGACAAATGAATATAATTTTAAATTCGAGTTTGACTTATTTATTAATTGAGTATAAGCTAAGCTAGGCTATATGAGCTTAATTAGATCACAAGCAATTTGCTCATTTGTGGCCCTAGTTACAATGTCCTTGGCATGTATAGAAAAAATTTACAAGCTCTAGCTTATTTAGTTTCTAGTTGAAAGGATAGTTTAGATTAAAATAACGGTAAAAAATTAACTATGCATCAAAATGGTTAGACATTTTAGAAAATACTAACAAATAATATGAATTATTTTTTTTTTTTTCAAAAGGGAGAATTATATTGTTTGCTTTTTCTTAATTTTTGTATACTTAA
Source organism: Combretum micranthum (assembly GCA_024138025.1). NCBI lineage: Eukaryota > Viridiplantae > Streptophyta > Magnoliopsida > Myrtales > Combretaceae > Combretum > Combretum micranthum. The sequence continues at coordinate 16,813 of JAMXBD010002711.1, read as the reverse complement.
CTATACTACTATAAATAAACCGAAACGAATCAACATAGTATTGAATTTTAACTAAATTGAAAACTTTAAAACTCAAGAAAAAAACAAAAAAGAATTTGATCGAGCCTAAAATTTTAAGCTAGAATTTAATTTGATTATGCCAGCTTTTGCTTGATTTATTTCAATTTTTTTTCTTTTGATTAAAGTATTATTAGTGTTAATTAAGCACAATATAATTAGTTCTTAGGCTAGTCGAGCAAGACATCATGTCTAAAATAACTTAAGTTTGTGTGTAAAATAGAGGCGTTCATACTCATAACATGCATCATCACCATCTGCCACGGATGGAGTTTCGTTATCCAGTCTCAACATGAGAACCAATTTTTCGTGTCATAGGCCTAGGCCTTTCGGCTAGAATTCAATCCCATTCTTTTTATTTATAGGGTAACAACCCTTTTTCAGTCAAATGAAACTTGAAAGTCATCCCCTTTTTATCCTGATGTGGTTGAGTGCGGCCGTGTTTGGATCCTGCCTATATAAAAAATTTTGGTTCCTACGATGTCGCTTCACTAGTGAATAATCAATGGACAAGTGATGAGCAAATCGAAGCTGAACAAAGGTCAGAGAAAAAAGTGCTTAGATTCTTACATTAAATATGCACACAAATAGGAACTTCATCGACCATTTCTAGAATGTTTATGCCTATATGAGAAATTGCTTCCTATGAGTGAAAAAACTGATCATGACATGACTGGTGAAGAATTTTGGATAAAAACATAAAAGTCCTTCATATTTGTGCCAAAATCCAATCAAATCTTCTATTTTTCCTTTTCCCTTTCTGCCCTTTTATTGAATTAAAACTAAGAATATTTCAATCTCCTAATGCTTCTTCATCCTCATCAATTCATTAGTCCTAGGGTTGCTTCAGCAAGTAGACTAATGAACGGCCCACTCCAAAGTCCTTGGCATGCGATAATCTTGTATAGTGCATCCTATATCTTATCAAGTCTTACCAGGAACTCCGTTGCATCTGTTGGATTCAAGACCTTCTTGACAGTTAGTTCAATTGTCTTAAACTTGCCAAGATATATTCCCAATTGTTAAATATGATCATATGTCATGCTATCTTTAATAGGTTTCAGGTTTTTCTATAGTTCCATCAATAGCATCATCCAATCTGCAATCTACAATCTACGTGTTAAAATTTTCATTTGTCTTAATTATGATCGCACCAATAAGACTATAGAAGTTCCCTAAATTTTAGAGGCAAGTGATTGTGAGAGGGAAAAGCTTACCTAAGTAGCTGTCCCTTCTTGATGACCCTCTTAATTTTCTTAAGCTCTAAGTGAAGACAACTCAAGGCATTACTAGAAACTTGAATTTTATGATCCACCCTATAAAAGGAAGATTAAGCACACAAATTGCTTGAATTTTAGCCATTTCTTCATCGATGATTGCCTTCTCAATCTTTATATCTCAGACTACCTTAGATAGGTTCCCTTGGATGTTGGTGGGGTTAGAAAATGAGGATAATGAGCTGGCTAGACCACAGAGGAGATCAAGAATTGCTGAAAGCCTCCAGTCACCAAACCAACCAATGAAGGCTACTTTATGTGGCTGAGCCCAATTTCGTGTGAGTAGTTCAGCAATACCCTTGACATGCATCGGATCCATTGTAGGGCAGTTGTAATGAGAGTGGAGCTTGTTTAGGTGGTCTTCGATTAGGTCTTCAAGCTCTCATCTCTTCTTGAGCTTTGCTACTCTCATCCTCTATTGTTTTCTCCAAACATCATATTTTTCTAAGGATAGGTGATCTACACAATAAGATTAATAGGAAATTGATACTATGAAAACACGATACATACAAATTATAACACAAATAAATATAATTGTAATATAAATTGATCTTTATGGTTTTATTAACTTTATGTTCTTTAGTACTCGTATGAATTCACTGATGAGTAGCATATGTATGTTTCTTGAAAAGACACAATATTTGTATGAAATGGTCAATTTACTAGAAAAATACAAGAGATTTTCTTTTGTTTGTTATCCTGAATCATTCAAGAAAACAACAAGTCAAGTTATGGCACAAACAGGGTTCATCAATTTACCATTTATAGGTTTTCTTATTAATTTTTGTCCAAGTTCTTTGACATGGTTCTTACATATGTAAACAAATTTTGAAGACTAAATTTCAATGCAATAAATTGTTAAAGACAAGAACTAGCGGGAAAAAAAAAAAAAAAGAACAATCAAGAGAGCTTATTTTGCGGTAATATTTTAGTTACAATAAATAATTGAAAGTTGGTATTCTTTATATGGCAAGATTTTAAAGATAACCAATTAAGTACTTTTCGAATCATCCTAATAATTGTACTCTAAATACTTAAAATGCTTTTGAGATAAACCATTTTACATATATTATAATGCTTAGTTTATGATTTAAAGTCATGTTTTCAAGTGCGAAGGTCATCATTATAAGTATCTCTAAATTGTTTAATTATTCTTCTATTATTAAAATACAAGAAAGAACATATTATAAGGTATGCTTAAATGTGACATTACCTTGTTCAAATGTTTTGCACTTTCGGAGGGTCATGCATTGAAATGTGTAGGAAATGCTCTCAGTGACATCATCAACTCGACCACCACCACCTAAGACCCTCCTTGACAATGACGAGACAAATTACAAATTAACAATAAAAAAATGAACTTTTAACAAAAGAAAGATATGGAAAAAGGGTTTTTTGGAGCTTACAAGAAAGAATGAGAGGAAGTCGTTCTCATTGTTTCACTTTTACTTGCTTTATTTTAAAAATATTTTTTTTAATTAAAATAATATTAGTTTAATTAAGCATGATTAAAGTTTAATTAGTTCTCAGGCTAGTCAACCAAGACATCATGAAGTCTACACTTGATTTGATAAAGTACTTTTGACTTTGGATTCAACTCACTTAAGATAAATGTTGAAAACAGTATTAGAAGTCTGACAAAATATACAATTAAGTACATGAACTTCATGAATAATTAATTTTGCTAATTTAACTTTAAAATTTATCAATTTCGTATTTGAACTTACTTTTTATATATATTAACCAATCTTATAGAGATACTTTTAGCTTGCACAAAAAGTTTTATAGATGGTAAATTGATCGATTTTAAAGTTTAAGTATTGAATTAGTCAATTATTAAAATTTTGATATCTAGTTCTATTTTGTTAGATTTTAGGTATAAATCTTGACATTAACCTTAAACGTAAATAGCTTCTGTTTTGTATAGAGGATTCATGATCGTAATACTAACATCCATCATCACCATCTGCCACGGATGGAGTTTCTCTATCCAGCCTCAACATATGACCAAATTTTTCGTGTCATGGGCCTTGGCCTTTCGGCTAGAATTCAAGCGCATTCTTTTATTTTATATGGTAACAATCCTTTTTCAATTAAATGAAACCTGAAAGTTATACCTTTTTTATCGTGATTCGAGGTCTAGTGTCCTCCAACTTAAGCAAACAAATAAATGAAAAAAAAAAAAAAAAGTACTCTCATTTACGATCCTTTCGTCAAAGTTAGTGTTAATTGAACGAAAAAAGGAGGACAAGGAAAAAAAACTAACCTTTTTCTTTATATGTTTATAAGAGTCCAAAGGAGTTGAGCTGAATTTTTTTCAAGCTGGCTTACAAAGTAAGAGCTTGTTTAATATATTAATATCATATTAAATTAATAAAATAATATATATAATTATTTATATTTTTTAATATTAAACGATTCTAAGCTCAAATTTAAGCTTATAAATCCTTAATAGGCTTGGGCTTGAACCTATACATTTTGGACTTATTAAAAGCCTGGTTTGACTCTAGCTTGTTAATTTCTTCAATGAGCCAACCTCGAATCTTAAAACACCTGACTTAGCTTTAGGGATGCAATTAGGGGCGAATCATGCAAAACTTGAACCCCACCTAATTAGATATAAGATGTCACAGAACCTGACCCAATAATAATGAACCCGAATCTAACTTGACCCGATCTGATAATACAAGTGTTGCTTTTTTTTTTTTTTTTAAGTTTACATTGAAAATAAACGTATCATTTTTTTTTCTTTAGATAATTTTCCTTATAATTACATGATTTTTAAATTTTATAGATTATATTTCTCAGCTACCACCATTTTCAAAATAATTATAACAATCTAAAGAATAAGAATTCATTCAAATTGCAGGTTTTCATACCATGATATGAAATAATTGAAATTAAAAGAAAAATGTATATAACATTCTAATAGTTTTTTAATCATCAAACTTAAAGCACACAAAAACTAAATGCGTGGATTTTAAAGATAAGTTTCAGTGGTAGATATAATATTCAAAATGCTCAACAACTTTATCCCATTAATTTCAAAAATAATTTAAGTCGATCCATGGATGAGCACGACCACACAAGTGAATTTTTTTTTTTAATTTTATGGAGTATTGTATATGTGTTCTATGAATTTTTATATGAAATGCAGTTAGGGTTGAGGAAGGACCATGTGTGTATATGTGTATTACTGTTAATGTTTTGAATTTTTTTTTTATTGGATCGGATTGGGTTTTTATCAGGTGTATATACTTGACCTGAAAATCAACTCGAAACCCTATAAGGTTTTTATCGGGTCAAACAAGTCGGATATCCAAAACGACCCATCCGGTTGCATCACTATTTAGCTCGGCTCGTTTGTCTGAGTAGATGTTTCATGTGTAACTCCTATATGCAGTAAGCTAGAACAACATATCACTATTGACCATTGAGTTTATTTCCAGCCAATCAGAGATCTTCAGGTGGGGAATCCTAAGAAAAAGGGATTCAGTAACTCAAGGGCTCTGCCTAGAGACATGAAATTTAATGTTGAATACAGACAAGAAAACGTGCCCTACAATTGCCTGATAGGAAGGCGAATTTGATGTTGAATTTTTCGTCTGGTTTTTTAACGGCAGAAGAATGGTTCCTGAAGATGAGTTGAGTTAGTTTGGAGACAGAGACAATTAGAAATGTGCCTTCCAAAATCACTATGTCTAACGATAGGCGACACGCAATTAGGGTCATTGCCTGGTTGCAACAACCATATTCTAAGTTGCTACAAGTCTGCATTTCTTTCCCTCTTAAACGTAACTACATCCATTTTGTTAAATGTAAATGAACTGTCACAGATGCAGAAGCTCATGATACTATTTCTTAATATACTAGTATTCAAGGCCAAGTATCAAAATCAGTCTGCGGCATTTCTTTGGTGTAACTTCAGGTTTAGACATTCTATATTCAACTATCCTAAATGGGGCATCTCGAACATGTCTCCACTCTCCAGCAATCAAATTCATATGACTAAACAAAGAAGCAATGTTAGTATATTTATCGTAGGAGTTAGCTCCACCTACGTGAGTGTAAGGATGAAGTTGGCAACACATGCTCGAGACAGTAAATGTGTATGATTTGATCGACTGGAATATTAAAAATACTACTCCCTAGCGGTTAGACCTTAGGATTCCAAGAAATTTGAGTTGCTCTAAATGCAAAATGTGCACCTCAAAAACATACCCACACGGCATTACAAGTTAGGTCCACCCCAACTAATTACTACCCATAACCTTTGGCTAAGCTCAAGGTATTAAATAGGTATGATGATCAACTTGAATATAAAAAATCCACTTCTCTATTAGTGGTATACCTTAGGACCCCAAGAAATTTGAGATGCTCTGAATGCTAATTGTGCACCTCAAAAACACACCCACACAGCATTATAAGTTAGGTCCACCCCAACTAATTGCTACCCCTAACCAGGAAGAAAGATGACTTCATGACTCTTAACTCTCTCTCCTTCTGCCCCGGTATCACTCCCCTAATCTTGAGTATGAAAGCGATTGTCTCATAAAGTTTGCCAATCTGATCTCTTTATCTGAGATCCTATCTTCTCATGTTCATAATAGTTGAACTGATTCTCTTGGTCTTCGCTGTCACCATATTCTTGACTGCTTTCTTCTGTATCTTTGGACTTACTTGTTGAAGATAAGGACAACCTATAGTGGGAAGCAAGAGGCAGGCAGATAAAAATGCATCAATTCCATCCCTTACCAAACACGATTGGGAAATATGGTTAGAAGAGAAAAACAAGGGAAAACGTTCCAATAGAAAAGAATCTTCCGAGGATCCTGTCTATACCCAAAATTCTGGTTCCTATGATGTCGCTTCACTGGTGAATAATCAATGGACAAGTGATGAATAAATTGAAGCTGAACAAAGGTCAGAGAAAAAAGAGCTTAGATTCTTACATTTTCTAGCTAAAACCAATATAGAAAAACTGTAAGATCACATTAAACGCAGCATGATACAAGAATGCCTACCCACAGACTCAACTATCCATTAAAAACAGCACAATATAGAAAATCTTAAGATCACATTCACAAAAAGAGTGCCAACCCACCATAGAGGCCCAACTATCTGAAGGCCATGCCATTAGAGAGATAATAAAAGCTTAAAAAAGAAAAAATATATATAATTGCCCGGATAAATTTTCAAAGTAGTATTGAAAGTGGAAATTGCTCAAACAATAAGGGAACAGCTTTTTAATGTAGAAAGCAAAGGAGAGCTAGGAGTATTTTGCATTTCAAAAAAGTTAAGAATCCAAGCAGTTAGATATTCCTTCAATAAATATGTACACAAATAGGAACTTCATCTAACATTCCTAAAATATATGCCTGTATGAGAAATTGCTTCCTATGAGTGAGATACTAATTGGAGGTTTACATGGTAAAGGAGGGGCTTATATGACGGTGGAAAGGCTTACATGATACAAAAAGGCAAACAGAGGACTAAGATCATTCATACAAAACATAAAGAATTTAATTAAATTTCAGTGCAGACAAAGAAAACTTAAATTGTTCGCTGTTTCAATTGTCAGATTTTTATCTAGATCGTATCTATATCAGATTAAAATTTGTAACTTATTTGTATCATATTTTTATTATAACGGTATCAGATCTGTTTACTTAGTTTAAGTGTAAAACTGTTGATTTTTCTTTGGTATCAATTTCTTGACAAACATCTATTTAAAAATGACAAAAAAATAATATCAAAATGATGAAACAAACAGAGCAGCAAGAAACCTATAGACCAAGCAGCAAAAGAAATTGCTGCCGTTTTTGCTCACCAACCTGATCTCCATCTTTGATACCAATGCTTCGGAGATATGCTCTATCATTCAGTAGTTTCTCCTTATGAAAGCGCAAGCAAAAGTGGCCCCATACATTTGACCTAAACAAAAGAAAATTTGCAAAGCACATTTGCATGACAGATAGCTTGAGCAAGAGTACTCTGCAAAGAATTCAAAAATTGATGCATTGATAATTCAGGCAACAAATTTGAAAAGCTCATAGACATACCATGAAATCTCGGTTTTTCCATCAGATGATGACTCAAAAATATTTCTATTGCTTCTTTAAGTTCTAAAACGGTAGCATTATCTTTTACATGAACATCTGCAAGATGAAAATCACAACAAAAACTAATTACACGGAAGTAAAAACAGAAAAACTTCAAGAGATGAAACTTGGCTTAGAAAACGCGTGGATAGGAAGCAGCAAAAATTCAAATCAAACTATAATAATGAATAGGTAGACACCATAGTCGCTCCAACTATTACTTTCCATGATTACTACACTCAAGTTAAACCATCACACAACAATGAACATTCACTAACTAGCGATAAATCATTGCTTGGTCCTTAACAATGGAAAATGTCCAATGTAGAGACTTAAATTACAAAACACATCTTGTGGTCGATCAACACTAAAGTTATTTATGCATTCAATCTGGACGGGAATGCATATGCAACAAAATAACGTTTCTACCCGAATTTCTTGATGATACTCGGCCTATGAATCCATCTCATGATTAGAAAAAAACGATATTTTTTTCCCTCTACTTCTTCCCATCGTCAATAAAAAAGCATCCAAAACACACTTGTACCGTTGCTCAAGAGGTCTCCACACTATATTTTCTAACATTTCCCATTACGATTGAGAGAATAAAATGTCATTTACCTCTTCTTCATCTCATTCCTAATCACGTATCACTAAGCACACGTATTGTTCCCTAAACGCTAACACCACGCCATAATTTCACACCTCACTATGCTCAACAATTGCATCTTCAAAACCCGAAAAAAAACCGAAATTTTATTCTCTTCTTCTTCATCTCTTCCCCAATCCATGCATCACGCTGCACGCAGAAACTTCACTAGACCTTACAATATACAATAATTTCGCCCATACTAACTATTTCATAATATAATCAAAACCCGCACTACGATTCCCCTAATTCTCTACTTCCCAAATAAAAAAAAAAAAAAAAAAGACTCAATCTTTTTGCGAATTTCCAGCAACGTTTGGTCCATTACACTCTCGAAAAACACAAATTAAAGAAAAAACACAAAAAACCTGAATAAAACCATGAATCATATATTATCGTACCGAAAACCGAACCATCGAGCTTGAGAATGGAGAGTTTCATATAATGCGGCGGCAATCTACAGTACGAATAACTCCTTCCATATAAAGGACCATCTTGGACATCATTATCGCTATCATCACTCAAAGTCAATGCACCCAAACAACTCAAACTACCAAAACGTTCCAGATTATTCCCAGAACCTTTTCGCATAATATAAATATAAGCTCAATTCAATATGTTGTGGAACCAAAGTTCATAAAGAAGGAAACTTTCTTCTTCGAAATTGATCAAATCAGTGCGTAGGATTGGAGCTATTCTAGGGTTAGGGTTTTTGAAATGTGAGAAAGAGTGAGGATGTGTTCGGGAGGAGCGAAATTGGAGGGAATATTTGTCGATTCGGCTTTCAATTCGGAGACGACCGTTTTATCTAGGTTTCCGGAGAAATTCTCCAATCTTACGCGCGTAAGGTCATTCGTGCATTATATGGCGACACGTGGATAAATCAGCGCGCGTGTCTATTTTTGCGAGTATAGAGAGAGTGGTGAGACTGAAGGCAGCTAACGGTTCAAATTTCAGGTAATTTGTTTTGTGGTGCCAAAAAGCCAACAAATACACCTTTGAGGGAATTTATTGCGTTAAAACCCAGCAAATACATTTGTGTTATATATATATATAATATATATAGATATATATAACACAGAAGAAAGTAGTTTTGTTATTATGAATTTACTAAGAAGAATTATGTCCTCTTTTAGCTTTGCTCTCTCGGAGGAAGGTTCAGAAGATAATATTTTAAATCGAGATGAAATATATATGAAGGATTTTGATAAAGCCATAGATAATTGGAAAATTCCAAAGCTGCCTTATAATGAAATATATCAAATGGCTAAGTGGAAAATCTTTTCCAAAAATGACTATGTTATAGCCACAGAAGAAAATGATGTTTCTATTTCTGATGGCCTCACCTCTATGGAGATTCTTAACAGAGAATCTATCAAAAAATATTCCAAGGATTGGAATTATATCCATATAGGTCTGGTCCAAGTAGGAGCTAAACCTCTTACTAAATTAGGCTTGGATACTTCCGTCCTGATGATACTCAGAGATTCTAGAGAACTGGAGTATGAAAGATCAATTCATGCTGCAGTAGAAACTAGCCTGAGTAATGGCCCTGTCCAATTCGATTGTCATCCTAATGTAACCATAGGGTTAAAGGATAAAACAATCATGAAGTCTTTAATCCTCCAGATTAAAACACAACTACCGAATGTTGGAAGGATCACTTCCAATGGCTGTAATATACAGGATATATTACAAACTTATGAAAACAGCTTTTGGATCTAAGGCTTTTAAGGTTGACAGGAGAGGTCAAACCTTATTAATCCAGACAGATCTTTCAAAAGCTAATGTTTCTATCCCTAAAATGATTCAATGGAACCAAATCAATCTACCCCAGCAATGGGAAGTAGATAATCCTCTTCCAAAAAAGATGTGTATAACACTGAACCAACCAATGTTATACAACATCCTGAAGGAAAAGTAACCATTCAGTTTTCTAGGAGATCTCTAGATCTACCCAGAAATAATGTGGAAATTAGGACAATGTCATCTTCTTCTTCAAGAAGATCTTTTGACCTACCTCCACCTGTGATTACTATTCCTCCTCTGGTACCTCCTATGAATGTTAGAGCTCCCCCAAATCAAAATAATCCTCCTTCTGTTGAAACTACTCTTGAAATTCCAAATCAAAGCAATCCGTCTTTGATAGGAATTGTGACTGGAGATAATGGTTTACCTAGATCAGTTCACCAACAAACTGGTTATGAAGAACCAGCCTTCTCAGAGGTCCAAGAGGATGAACTCAACGTTTTAGATAAACCTTTCACACCTGACAGGAAATATCTAAACAAAGAGTTTGGTTCAACCAAAAATGAGAAAATCAGGAAATGGTATTTTAATACTTTTTCTGATTTTAAAAATGAAATCAAAGATGAATATTACAAATTCATGTTTGATAATCAAACCCAAATATTATTCTTTGATTGGTTCCAGGAATATTATTTGGCCCCTAAACAAATCAATGTTATAAACCATTGTTTTACTTGGCAGATTGGTGATGGACAAACAATTGAGTCCAACCATCCACCACTCACCCAATTAAAACAAGTTTATAAGAATAAGAGATTACTCTGGCACCTTTCAAGTCTTCTGATAAAGAAGAAAATGGAATCAGGAAAATCATTGAGCAAAATAACTTTACCAATCAACATTTGCACACTATGGGCAAACAGTTAGACAGGATTGAAGTTATTTTGGATAATGATAAACCCAAAGTTTTCCCAAATGTTTCTTTAAACATTCCAAAAAACCCTCTAAGAATTTTTAAAAGCTTTAGAGAAAAAGGAAATTAAGGCCCCTTTGATAAAACCTTTTGAATTTCCCAAAAAACCTTCTAAAGAATTTTTAGAAGCATTAAAAAGAAAATCAAAAGAACAAATTGATTTCAACAAAACCCCTAATACTGCAACATCTTCTTATACAAAACTCATGAACTTGACCATTGAGGATACCCCTAATCAAAATATCAATGTTTTAAATGAAACTGATAACGAATCAGTTAACAGTTCACTTTTCGAACAAATTGATCAAATCAATAAAGTTACCTGGAAAGAACCCCAGAAACTTTACTATCAGAGAGCAACCCCTCCTGATGTTTTGATCGAAGAAAATGATGAAAACAATTATCAAAACAAATATTCTGCAGGATCCACTTATGAATGGAACATAGATGGAGCCTCAGAACAAAAAATTCTCAATGTTTTGAATCAAATGATAATGTTTTCAAACACCAACAAAGCAAATGATACAAGTGATTATCACATCGCCATAATGATAATTTCCGGTTTTACTGGACAATTAAAAGGTTGGTGGGATAATTATTTGGATGATGAAAGAAGGAATTTTATTCTTACTTCATACAAAGTCGATGAAGAAGGAATAAAAATCCTTGATGAAAATGATGAACCTATCCCCCATATGGTTAATACTCTCATATATTCTATTAGCCAACATTTTATTGGTGATCCATCTCACTTTAGAGACAGATCCTTAGAATTGTTGTCTAATATGAAATGTAAATCATTAGGAGAATTTCGCCCATATAAGGATGTATTCTTCCAAAGGGTCCTCCTTAGAAATGATTGTAATCAAGCTTTTTGGAAAGAAAAGTTTCTTGCAGGATTACCTAATCTCATAGGTGATCAAGTAAGAAATAAAATTAGAGAAGATTACAATGGTGAAATTCCTTATGATCAACTTTCATATGGAGAATTAGCCTCATATGTTTCTAAAATTGGAACAAATCTTTGCACCAACATCAGACTTCAAAAACAATTGAAGAATGAACAAAGAATGAAACACAAAAGTCTTGGTGACTTCTGTGCCCAATATGATCCCTCTTTTGAAAATAAAAAATCAAAAAACAAATGTACTGAATGTTTTTCTCTCATAAAAAATCTAAAAGAAATTTCAAAAAGAAGAAATTCTTTAAGAAAAATAAATGAGAAAAAACAACAGAACAACAAACCTTCCAAAAAGAAAGAAAAACAATTTTGGAAAAAACTTAAATGTTTCAAATGTGGAAAAATTGGGCATACGGCAAAATTCTGCAAAATCAATAACAAAATCAATGAATTAAACCTTAATGAAGAAACAATGGAACACCTTTTGCAAATTTTTGCTGAAAATGATTATTCCTCTGATTCTGATTTTATTTCCTCCTCTGACAATGAAGGAATTCAAGCCAATGACATTGAATCCACTTCTTCAGAAGAAATATATGTTCTAACCAAAGAAGAAGAAGATATTCTTCTAAAGTTAGACCAAATACCAGATTCCGAAAAACAAGAATACATTAAGAAAATAGAAAAGCAGAGTATGAATCATATCATACCAAAGCTCCCCTATAGTCTTAATGAAATTCTTGAAAAAGGAAAACCAAAACAGAAAAAACCAATCTCTGTCAATGATCTTCATTCTGAAATAAAAATTCAGAAAGAAGAAATCAAAGAATTAAAACTCATGCAAATGAAGTTGCAACAAGAATTTCTTGATTTCAAACAAAGTTTAAATCAGGAAGATTCTGATTCTGAAATGAAGAAAACATATTGAAAAAATGAAGTCTTCAGAATCTCAGGATCAAGATGATTACCTTCTACATCTTGTAGAAGTAACCACTAGAAAATGGATCATCAACATCACTTTGAAAATCAACAATGAATTCATCTTGGAAACAACTGCATTATTTGATACCGGAGCAGATTTAAATTGCATAAGAGAAGGGTTAGTACCAACAAAATATTTTGAGAAAACAACCCAATCTCTTAGTTCAGCTTCTGGTAACAAACTACAGATTGATTTCAAGTTAACAGATGTTAAGATAATGAAAGATAATGTTTCTTATAACACTGCTTTCCTTCTTGTCAAAAACCTTAAGCAGAATGTTATTTAGGAACACCTTTCATCAATCTTATCCAACCTTTCAAGGTTAATGATCAAGGCATTGAGACTAAATATTTGAAAAACAAGATCATTTTTAATTTTGTCTCAAAACCTAGAACAAGGTCATTAAACCAATTAAAGGAAATTCGATTTCAGAATTGAATTGCCTGATTCAATCAAAAGAAAAGCATTTGGAATTTTTACAAAATGATTTATCTTTCTGTAAAATTGAAAAACAACTTTTAGAAAAAACTCTAAAAGAAAATGTTTCTAAATTACAAAAAGAAATTCAAAAATCGATTTGTTCAAACCTACCAAATGCCTTTTGGAATCGAAAATGCCATATTGTTGATCTTCCTTATGAAAATGATTTTGATGAAAAGAACATTCCTACCAAGGCAAGACCAACACAAATGAATCAAATTGTTCTAAATCATTGTAAACAAGAAATCAATGATTTATTACAAAAATCCTTAATCAGAAAGAGTAAATCCCCATGGAGTTGCTCGGCTTTTTATGTCAATAAAAACGAGATTGAGAGAGGAACACCTAGACTTGTAATTAATTACAAACCTCTCAACACAGCACTCAAATGGATTAGGTATCCAATACCTAATAAAAGAGATTTACTCAATCGCCTCTATGGTGCTAGAATCTTTTCAAAATTTGATATGAAATCTGGATTCTGGCAAATTCAAATTAATGAAGCCGATAGGTATAAAACCGCGTTTACTGTTCCTTTTGGGCAGTATGAATGGAATGTTATGCCATTCGGTCTCAAAAATGCACCTTCTGAGTTCCAGAGAATCATGAATGAAATATTCAATGATTTCTCCAACTTCATAATAATTTATATTGATGATGTGTTGATATACTCTCCAAACATAGATCAACACTTCAAGCATGTTAAATTATTTATGAACGTTGCTAAGAAAAATGGACTTGTTGTTTCCCCAACAAAAATTTCTCTTTTTCAAACGAAAATTAGATTTTTGGGATTCAACATCCACAATGGAACTATATTACCAATCCAAAGGTCAATAGAGTTCACTTCCAAATTCCCTGATGAAATTAAGGATAAGAACCAACTTCAAAGGTTCTTAGGAAGTCTTAATTATGTCGCGGATTTTTTCCCTAACTTAAGTATTATCTGCAAACCATTGCATGATAGACTTAAGAAAAATCCTCCTCCTTGGTCTGATAAACATACCAATGTTGTCAGACTTATCAAAACCAAAATCAAAGAAATACCTTGCCTCAATATTGCTGACCCATCTCTACAAAAAATTGTAGAGACTGATGCGTCCGATATTGGTTATGGTGGTATTCTCAAACAAGTCAATAATGGAAAAGAATGTATAGTTCAATTTGTCTCCAAACACTGGAATGAATGTCAAATGAACTACTCCACTATCAAAAAAGAAATTTTAGCCATTGTTTTAACAATTTCAAAATTTCAAGGAGATTTGTTAAACCAAAAATTTCTTTTAAAAGTTGATTGTAAGTCAGCAAAAAATGTTTTACAAAATGATGTTCAAAATTTGGCTTCTAAACAGATTTTTGCCAGATGGCAATCAATTCTATCCTGTTTTGATTTCGATATTGAACACATCAATGGAAAAACCAATACACTACCTGACTTCCTCACCCGTGAATTTCTGCAGGGATGCCTCCCAAGAAAGACAAAGGAAAGGGGAAAGCAGACCCCCAAAAAAGAAAGGTCTCACACACATTAAAACATGGCTTAATGTAGCCAAACCCTTTGCAATAAATGAACCATCCTCTCAGGAGGTTCAACCCTCAAAAAATGAACCATCTCAAATGGTTCAATCCCCTTCTCAGAAATCTTCCCAATCAACGGAAGATTTATCCCAATTTCTTACCCCTGAATTGTTCAAGGCACTGGCAATGGCCCTTAGCCAAGCAAACACTAATCCATAATGGCCCTGAGGCAAAAAATACACCTAACCCTTCAATGGCCCTAGTGGCAAAATGTACAGAAGAGGAAGAGAAACCTCTTATAAAAAATCTCATACAGTGGTAAAACCACACAAGAAAGTGTGGTTCTTTCTCGAAAGAAATCACACCAAAATTTTCAAATAACTGAGGTGGCTTCTTCCTCAAAGAAAGAAATTGCCCTCACAAAAATTTTCAAAAATCAGCATTTTTCATAAAAGCCATTTCCAAATATATCCTCATAGCAGAAAATGTATTTGAAAAACCCTTATGAATATGCTAATAAAATGTTTTCAGAAAAATTCCATTTTATTCCAAATGACATTTTCAAAACTTTGGAATTCTATGAGAAAATCTTAACTGAAACTCAATCAGTTTCCTTTAAGCATTTTCAACAAAATGGAATAACCCTCTATTCAACTAGAATTCGCAAGGTTTATAACTTTAGTGAATGGACTAGCACATTTGGAAAACAACCCTTTGAACCCATCAACTTTAATATCCCAATCACCAATGCTCAACCTAACCACCGAATGCAATATAATTATTATGATTATAAGCAGGCTTGGTGGAATGCTTTCTTTCGTTCAAATGCTACACGGACTCATACATGGCTCATCTTCTTTGACAAATGTTCTTCTAGAAACCTCCCCTACTGGTTTGCAAGCTGGTGGGATGAATTTGGAGCTGAATGAAATCCTTCACCTAAATGCACGAAAGGATTCGATACCTTTCTAAAAAATACTCCTTAAAACCTCATGAAAAGTTTTTTAAGAAAGAAATGATGTTTTTCTTACATATCAGCGTTTCATGGGTAATGAGCTGGTTCTATGAATATAGAACCGATAATGCAGCAACTATCTCACCAGAGATACAAAGTCAAATGGTGGGATAACTACAGAATTTGGGACAAACTTGAAGAGACTGCTATTATCCAATGGATTAATAGCCATTCAAGCAGCGCCTCAACAATGTCAACACCTGAACAACAAGCCCTTCTTTCATGATAAAGGATTTATCATGTCAACCATGTCACAGGCTAAAACACCAGAACAATGAAGCAGCTTCTGGAATGGCCTTGGCAACCCTCAATGAAACCTCTGCTGGATCAGCCAATGATGAAGAATCAAGCATCAGTGGAGACTCCAATGAAGACGATTGTTATGGTATCAATTTAGCAGAACCATGACAAAAGTCCACCAATGTAATAGTGTAGGACTTAAATGTATGAAATACGTAGAATGCTACGTATATTATAAGTCGTGCACTGTAAAATTATACACATTTTTTGATGTACAAAACTTGTACATCTACTATGTATCACGAAGGATACTGTCTTTTTACTCTCGGATAAAACCACCGAAAGCAAAACAGTAACACCTTGGATTCTCTCAACTTTTACTGTTCACAACAGTAAAACCACATGACTATTCACTGTTTAAATAGTGAACTGTCGGCCATTATGTGTACTGTTCACTACAGTACAACCCTTATTTCTTGCCTATATAAGCAGAATTCTTCTCACATACTCAGCACCAGTCTTTACACACAATCAGAGAAAACTCCTCCGAGCAATTCCCATCCCTCTCAACACTCTCTCTCATCTCTCTCACTCACTCTCTCATCTCTCACTCACTCTCTCTTTCATACACTCTGTCTCTCTACTAATTCTCAAGCCTTCTCCTTCATTCTCACTGGTCCCTCAAGATTCACAGCACACACACATATGCGTCTGTCTTGAGGTATATGTTCCCACCTTCAGTATATGTAATATATTTTCCATTCAATAAAGAATTTGTTTATGTTCTTGCTACTTTAATTATTGCTTCATAAGTAGACCCCTCTTGCTAAGGAATACCTGGCGTGGTGGTTGAAATTTCTTATTATCTGTT